>MU192549.1:13911-28546 GCA_016904865.1 Pissodes strobi | reverse complement strand
ATAAATCGTATTAGATGACCATCTCGATCACTTTCTGATAATTTTTAGAATCATTTATATAACAATATTATAAAGCAGGATGTTTGAATCACAAACCATATTAAGAAGACTATATTTGTTCATGAAGTTTCAGAGACATGTTCTTAACGCGGAGTTTGAGTTGTTACATTCCCTCATTCATACCTAAAGCATTTCTTTTTTTTTTTAATATTTTTTGCTTGTTGATATAAATCGTATTAGATGACCATCTCGATCACTTTCTGATAATTTTTAAAATCATTTATATAACAATATTATAAAGCAGGATGTTTGAATTACAAACCATATTAAGAAGACTATATTTGTTCATGAAGTTTCAGAGACTTGTTCTTAACGCGGACTTTGAGGTTCGTAGTCTATGGAAATAGTAGTTTTTCGTAATCTAAACGCAGTGATTAAAATCTAGGTTCTTGAATTTTATAACTTGACGTAACAATCCTAGCGCTGTCTGTTTTCACTTTTCGAAACCTTAAAGGATAAAGCTCGTCAATAATCTCACATTGCAGATTGAGTAAGGATAAGTCTCATCACAGATTTGCAACTCGTGAAATTAAATTTATTAAAAAAAATAGTAGGGTGTAGATTAAAACTAATTTTGACTTTGCCTCCCACTTCGGTGTCACAAGCTGAATTTTTCAGGGGATAAGGTAACCCTTATTCCAAGGGTAATACAAAATTCGACTGTGCAAAAGGGCACTATCATCAAAAATCGAGATATTGATACCACCATATAGAGAAAAACATAGTTATTTTTTGGTCCAAAGCACAATTTTGATAAGTTTTTGTTTTCCGAAAAAAGGGATTTTATACTTAAAAATCAGAGTACGTTGTAAATGAGCCACAAGAACGGCACCATTTTGTGATGGATTCATTTTTCAAAAGATATTGTTGTACCTAATGTAGCTGGGGCGTGTTTTTCCCCCTATTTTTCATCATTATGTGTCCTTTTTTATTCAACCCACATTGGTGAGTTTCTAGATTTAAACTAGATTGTTGGTTAGACTAACAAGTTAATTTATTAATTGTAGATTGTCCATGAAGAAGAGATAAATAAATCTCGAAAGCTTGACAAAGCAATAAAGGTGTTCCTTTAATTTAGGCCTATAATAGAACTATACTGCATCCCCAAGAAACCTAGTTTTTGATAAAATAAAACAGTTTGAGAAACGATTCGTAATATCTACTATAGAATCCACAGTGTCGACATTATTTAGAATTTTGCTTTTAAAAACATATGGCTATTGTATATTCGCCAAGATGACTTAGCACTTAGCACTGTATTACTAATTCCAGATTTTGCAATACCAAGTCAAATTTATCAAGATGAAATCATTAATTGGTATTATTTTATTTTAAAGGATGTGTTTATTTGCTGTCCAAATATCACATAAAAACACAAAATTAATGTAGTTAATTCATACAGCGTGTTCAGAAATAATTTTAACAGATAAGAAACTTTTTTAAATTAGGTTTTACTTGATATTTTCTGTTCTGGAGGACACTTACTTTGTTGTACTTTGCAATTGAAATTAAAGATAGTTTTCCTTTTTCGGCATTTATAATTTTTTCATTTTGGCCAACTCAACTAACCCAAACTAACCCAAACTAACTCAGATTTGTTGGGTTAAATTTGTTTTATTGAGTGCAGATTTTTGTTAAGAATAATAACTTTTTCCATAAAGCCAAATATCAAAAAGTTTTCATCTTGAGATGGCTTCTGAACACGCTGCGCTGTATAATAAGTACTTAAATACAACCATCTTAACCAACATGACAAGTATATCTGATATGCCTTGAAAATGTGTACCTATTTAGCTTCAAAAATTACTTATTAAATATTTAAATATCTTAAAGCTAATTCAAGGTGCTCAACTGGCCATGAATATTTTTATAGTATATATAACTAAGATAAAATAACTTCTTAAAATTAATTAATCTACTCAGTTGAATTAAATTAAATGTTTCTGGACAACTCTAGCTTTTTTTGGTGGCTGTTAACATTAACGAAGTCAGCATATATCTCAATAACTGTATATAAAATCTGAGATATCAGCATCAGTCTCAATTAAAAGAAACTTATTTAAAAATTAAAAGTCAGTTTTTAAATAATATTATCATCACTATTTTAACAAATACTTAGCATATAACTTTTTAGGATCATTACCTTAAAAAAAGTAACTATTTTAAGCAACGCTCCTCATGAACAAATATATTCTTCACTTTATAACGCAAAATTTCATTAATTTGAATTTATTTGCAATTCTAGTCAATTCAGAACATCAAATATAGGCAATACGTAGAGCATATTAACTCCTAAAAAAATAGAAATGTCTCAAGAAACGTTTAGTAAAAGCCAACAGTATTAAAATATTTACACAAAAATAGTCAAAAGATTAGAACCAGCTTGACCCGCCACCTAGTTTTGAGCCAATTCCTCCTATACCTTTCCCCAAGAAGTTGCTAACTCTCCCTGCAACCATGTTTCCTACATTCGATAGAGGATTACCTTCATCCCCACCTATACTCTCCATCAGTGATTTGCTTCTACTATCGGAGTCGTCTTCTCCCATTTCCACCGCTCTAAAACATATAGCTACTTAAAATAAGGGAACTTTCTCCCTTCAACATAGGTTTTAGATTATGGCAGAAGCTATTTCTGGTTGTCAATATTTAAAAGAGGGTCTGATGCCGTTGATCTTGGTTTTAGACTAATGTCAATTTCCCGACCATGAAAAAAATATGTCATAATCACGAATTTAAATACTCCCAAAAAATTATCTTTATATATAATCTTTAGACTTTGATAGTAAAAAATGCAAATTTCCTTAAAGATTAACTTATCTGGCATACAACTTCGGATAACTTCTGAGTGACCCAATACCTGCTACAGATATAATATTCCAATTTATTTAGCTCACTTTTATTGATTTTAGTCTTGCAATAAAAATTAACAAAATCAGAGGTCTCTTCATAAATCCATGAATACACACTTACCCATCACTCTGACCTAAGGTCAATGCGCAGGTTGCTTCTTCAGTCTGCATTCTTTGAGCGATCGTTTGATAGGCTTTGGAATTCAGCTTATCTTCCATAACACCGTGAAGTTCAAAATCAGAGAATATTTTCTAAAAATATAAGTAATATATGAAAAATTGAGGCTCTTTTCTATTAAATTACAGATTTAATATGAAATATGTAATATGCCATCATATTCTCATTATTTTTGTAAGCGTACTTTAAGAGAAAAATATTTTTCATATGAAATATTAGAAAAGTTTGTGAACACACAACTTTTATTATTTTGTTTTATTTTTAGATCAAGCACAAGATATTTCTTCAAATTCTTATTTACCTTTACAATATGAGCAAGGCACGTGCATTGGTATGGATGTAAGGTATGGTCCAGCCTCTCTGACAACCAATTACAGATCATATTCATCTGACCAGTATACCACTGTTCAAAGAAATTCAGAATCCACAACTCATCAGTCACTTTACCTCTTATTTGCTCCATACTATTACGCAAAAAGTTTACGTAGCTCTGTCCAACGTCTTTTCCAGATCCAGAAACATTCTATAATAGGAAAAATCTAATTATTAAAATCTTATTCTGTGAGAACATATCTACGGGCCCATACCGTAAAACTCAAAATGGACCCAATAAGGCTTCCTTCATCATATCTCGATAACTTAGTTAGAGTTGCTTCTAAAACCGACATCAATTTACTCAGCATGCCATGGTTCATATTTGCTAATGTTTTATCTATTTGATCATCTATCTTGGTATGGTATTGATGCTGGAAATAATATATATCATTGCCCTAATTGATTATAAATGCATAGAAAAGCATAAAATAACACCCCAATTTTTAATACGAATAGGAAATGTTTGCCTAGAACAACTTACTAAATCAATTCCATCTACAGCGCATAGTTTGAAAGACTGATTTTTTGCATCCAAGATAACATTAACCATAGCGCACATTTCTGATGGTAAGATGTAGTCAGTTGACAAAAAGGTGACGGATTTCTTAAGCCACTGAAAGAAAGCAGTTTCAGTTCTTTGGATACAAGATTCAATCATATCACAAGCCATAAGTTTGAGTCTTTGTTCCAAATGTTGTCTGAATTCTGTATCCGGCCAGTGAAGGTCCCTTATGAATGATTGCAAGGCGTCTAGCTTCCAAAAGAGATCTTCAGAAGTAGCACAGCCATTTCTGAAACACACATCCATAAAATGAATACCATAGTTGAATATTGTATGCCCATGTCGAATAAGTTACAGACAAATGAACAGAGAATAGTAAGTCTTAAACTGATGTTAGCTATGTCCCAAATTTGGATATGTAATAGTTTCTATAAAAGTACTCGGGCTAGTTCTTTAAACTTGAATAAACATATGTACTCAAAGCATTATGGTTATATAAAGTTGGTGTGCAGAACTAGTCTATGTCCACTTAAGCTGATCGAGATATATGATATGCGTGGCGCTGCCGACGGCTTTCGTAGATAGATTGATTGATTCTGCACTGAAATTAGTAGCGTGACTGATATAGGCCAGTTCTAGGTTTAATCGATATGAGCACTAGGTGTAAAAATGGACTTACGTTATTTCTGCTGCCAATGTTATATCGCTTTTAGTATTAAAAGAATAGAAAATGTCCAAATAGCAAAAAACTCCATAGTAGTTCTGCAGCGACGAGTCATCGTGGATAAGTTTTTTTTCTTTGCTCTCAGATTAAATTAAATAAAAAGAGTAGAATTATAATTGGAAAACAAATCATTGAATTTTACATGGGTACTTTTATCTTTCATATACGTAGATCTTACCCCTTAATTTCCCAACGTTCCTTTTCAAATCCTTTATGTATGGACTGTGCTATTGAGGACTCCATAAGATCCACATATCTAACTACCAAAGGAGCAAATGTATCTCTTAGATGTTGATGGAAACGTCCATTTTTTAAATTATCTGTAAAACAAAAAATATCAATGTTTTTTAAGAAATTTATAATATACTAAGAAATTACTAAAATGCCTTAGATATCATACGATTGTACATACAGTATACATATACATTAGAAATAAATGTTTGACTTAAACTAGCAATGCTTTATATTATAAGAATGTAGAAAATATTGGTATCGTAGACAAAAATGAATTACTTTGTTTTCAAAATTCAGTTTGGCGCAGTCATATGGTTTGAGAATAAACCAAATATTGATTTAATTCAAGCAGTTGACAAATCCAATCTGGAGAATCTGGAAATGGTGAGAGGGTCTTGAAGAGCCACGGCACTTAGGCCGCAGTCGACCTCCTGTACGTCCTCCCTACGTCAAACAGTCCGTATAGGCGATCGCCCAGCTTAGTGTTGTAAAAAAGGCGGCGCTGTTGCCCGAGGCAACAGCCATGGTTGGGCATCGTTCTCAAAAAATGGGTTCCCTAAGTTCCGAAACAGCGTCGCAATCGCAGAGCAGGTGCTCTACTGTCTCGTGCTCCTCTTCACAGCCTCTGCATAGAGGTGTCTCACATAATATCATCGTGTAGAGATGTTTCCTTGGCTGGCAGTGTCCAGTCCAGTACTGACCTGGCTGTAAGTTTATATCGTTTCAGAGACAGTAGTGCTTGTGTACTGTCCGTGTAGATTTTAATAATCTTGTGCTCAGTATTCCTGCGAACACCCTCTTTTGCGGCTATGGATATAGTAGCAAGTTCAGGCTAAACTATGCTTGCGTGTCCCTCCATAGACCATTTGAGTTCAATTCGCAGCCTGCTCCTTCCTGGGTTTTTCAGCCATCTATGAAAATGTTAACCGCACCTCGAGTTATAGGCTCAATTGGCTTTATTTTTACATCATAAGTTTGACAAAGATACCAGTCTTCCGACTGCCCCTTCACCCAGGTGGCGTCTAGTTTCTCCACATCTACGCTGGGCTGCACACCAACGACTCTGAGCCTCAGCAATGTAGTCATCCTTTAGATAAATATCTAGGGGCGGCAAGCAGACATTACTTCCATGGCTCTGGTTGAGGTTATTCTCATACCTCCTGTATCGTTAGGCAGGTAGTTTTCAGCACTTGACTCAGCTTAAGCATGGCCGTTTTTTGCTGACTCTTGAGCCACCAAACTACGGATTCATAGGCAATCATGGGTCTTATGATAGAAGTATAGATCCATATTACGACCCTGAGTTTCATTCCCCAGGTTTTTCCCACGATCTTGCGACACTGTTCATAAGAAATGTATGCCTTCTTTAGTCTTCCTTGTAAATGAAGATTCCAGGTTTCCAGGTAGGGGACCCCAAGGTGTTTTACCTCACACGCAAAATTTTGTTGTGTCTTTACGAGGGTCGGAGGCCGTAGTGGCTCCGTTCTCCCTTTTCTTATCTCCGGCTTCCTGGGGTTACAGACAGGGAGTGCTCCCCACACCTCAGTAGATAAGCAATGTATGTTCGGCCACAATATCGGTAATTTTTACATGTAAATCTCCATAAGGAAAGTTAAAGTCCGGTGTAATATTTTTTGTGCCAGGCGCGAGCCGGCACGAGCCTCGCACATGCGCACTGTGACCAGCCATAATCCCACCATCTCGCGACCACGTGACGTATTAGGTACCTCATCAGCCATAAAATCCTGACACAACCGTTAAGATTTAGACCACATGGGCCTATATTAGTTTTACACTATAGCATCAGCGAACTAACCTAACATTAACACTCTACTAACATTTGGAATCTCAGACATAGAACGTTATAAAATTAGTGTAATTGAGTGGACTCGAAAAAAGCTAGAGTATATGAGACAATAAAGATGATACAAAACGCAACAGATATGAGTCCTAGACCAGTTTTGAAAAGACCGCGTAGGATTTGCGAAAACATTTAACACGCTCTATCGGCCTTGAAACTAAAAAATCCTTGCAATGATATCTACTCATTTTGTGAACGTTTTCAAGAAGATAATTTCAGCAACAGTACTAGACCTCTCTGTATAGTTGATGGTACCGATAACAGGACAAAGTATTGAGCCATTATAGAAGGGTTTCCAGAAGGAAACGGTTTATGTTTCCAGAGGGGTGGCATATTCAGCAGTATAATGCACGATGCCATACTTCTGTCTATATTTAAGCTTGAATGCAAGAACACCAATTGGCAACAAATTCATAGCAGCAGCTTCATCCGATCTGAGTCTCAGTGAAAACACATTATGGGGACTAACAAACATTGAAGTGGAACGAGTAATGCCACAAAGTAACACATATTTGATTCGGTCAGTTTTACACCTGGACCACCATCACCGAATATTATGATGGTCACCTAGTTTCTGGTGTATTTTCACTATACGTAATTCGTTTAGAGATAAATGGAGGTTGTATATGTAAATGAGATGAATTATTTGTTGTAATTTTATAATTCAAGTAATAAAAATTTAAATCGAAAAATTTTAATTGTATTTTCTTTTTTCCGGATAATTTCTAGACAGACTATATATAGCTTCCGAAAATTGTCTACAAAACATTAGCAATATTATACTATTCAAAGTGAATAAAACACCATTTATAGGTTATGTCACTGCCAATATTTTGCTATCTATCAATAGAATAACCGCTATGTCACCTACCAACAATTTTAGGTAATATACTAAGATTCAGCGACTTGACGTTATTTTTAAGTATAATTTAAAACACGTTCTTTACTTAAATAATTATTTTCGAATATTAATAATTAATATAATAGCAAATAAAATACAAAGGAGTGGTTATATACATTTATTAACCACCAATACTACGTAGTTTAATTACATTTTCAACAATTTTATATTTATTATAATTAATAAATTTTAATGTATAAAAGTCCTTAAATCTAATTCCTTAAGGAATCTTAACCTAAAACATACCAACTTTCATATATTTATTATAATGAGAGACACTTGTTTATATTTAATTCTAGAAACAAGAGCTCAGCTAAAGACCAGCCACAATCGCAGATTTTCGATTCACTCGTTCAACTCATGAACAATGCAACTCATTGTTCAAACTCATGAACAATGCAGTTTTTGGCAAGACTATGGAGAAAATCCGAAAATACTAATCCATAAAACTTATAACCAATTAGGATGGACGTTATGGCGCTGAGGCATTAACAGCAAGACCAGAATTTAAAAGCGGCATCATAATAAATGAAAATGTATTGGTTATTGAGCTTGTAAAATCCGAGGTATTTTTTAACAAACCTTAATATATTTGACATAATATAACATACGATTGCCAAGAAAATGAGTATTACCATAATGTGATATGGAAGGTAAACTACAGTTCGCGACTTGGCAACGCGGCGGGGCAAAACACGTCTAAATAGGAAAGTATTTAAGTTTATTGCATTATTGGCGAGCGACACTTTTATTACCGGATTAGGCAACTGTTGCGTAGCTATATAGATCTGTGTTATAATGAAGGACAAGAACAATGGCCAGATAATGACATTTCATTGGATTAACATCAAAAATGTTTGCTACAGAACTATTTTTCAGTGCGAGTTAAATTAGAAGCTGAAGGAAAGTAGCATGAGGAGATCCAAACGATTCTGAAAAATAAATGCTTAACAAAAAATATTAAGGGTATCAACAAAATTACGTTTGAAGACTATGTTCAATGTCTTAAAACGTTCACAGAGACAAGGATTTCTCAAAATTTGATTAGATCTAAGAATCATGATATACTCACAATAAAACAAACTAAAATAGGTTTAAGTCCTCATAGTGATAAGCGACAAATAACAAAAGTTTCAGTAGACACGCTTCCTTGGGGGCAGTATTTAATAATGAATGTTGACTAATGTTAATAGGGTATGTTTGCTAATTTATGGGAATATTATGAATAATGACTTAAATAGATATTTGTAGATATAGCATGTTATAGTTTATAGCACTAAGATATATAAATATTAGTATTCTAACGTTTACCCTCAGTCTTAAAAATGTCTCTCTTCTGTGAGGAGTACAGGGAAAACATTTCATCTCATTCACATAGAATTACTCATAAACATAAAGATAAATGTTGTGCTGAGCTAGAAGCAGGAGCCAAAATTGTTATAACTGCCATCAAAAATACAACGATTAATTATAAGCTTTCTACCGAATTACATCCTAGAGAAATCCAAGAACTTAAACCTAAAATTATTCGTTTGATAGAAAAAGGCCTCTCGGATCATTTAAATCTTAAAGTTAATATGGAATTGTATGGTTTATATCTATTAGCTTCTCAAGAAACGCAAGATATAAAATCATTTAGCTCGCGTTATTTATTTATTTCCAAAAATAGAGATCTGTATTTACTGAGTTTCAACAAATTTTATCCTGAAAATCGGGTCAATCGAAAATCTGCGAGTGTGGCTGGTCTTTAGCTAAGCTCTTGTTTCTAGAATTAAATATAAACAAGTGTCTCCCATTAAAACTAATATTTAGGAGTTGGTATGTTTTAAGTTAATAGTACTTAAGGAATTAGATTTATGGACTTTTATACGTTAGCATAACTCTCTCTCTCTCTCTCTCTCTCTCACTCTCTCTCTCACTCTAAAGGTTTTATATTCTCTCCTTTGTTACATGCTACTTGCTGCATTGTTGGCCGGGAATGTGACGATCCCGCTTAGTGATATGAGATTTTATACGAGATCAACCAAAATAATACTTTACCACTCATTTCATGTTTATTTTTTTCTTATTCTCCTTTCAGATTTGATTCAAATTTGATCATACATTCCGTCGAGGTCTCCAGCCGTCGTATTGGATCCAATGTGATGTCGTCATTGGTCCCGTCGAGAAAAACCTTTTATAAAAACGTGCATTGCAAGCGAATTTGAACCAGACATTCGAAGCATTGGTCCAAGTGACCTAATCCTAGCTGTGAGGTCATGGCCATTCAGGTTAGGACCTGGTGTTCGTTGCCACGCCCTTAAATTGGCTATAGTCCAAGTCGGCGATGTTTGTTATTGCGATCCGCCATTTGCTGTACATCAACTGTCATTTGTCAGCTGTCACTTGTCAAATATCAGCTGTCACATGTCATCTGGCAGCTGTTAGGTGCCACGCCCTTAAAAATGGCGTAGCCCACGTGGGCGATTTTTGCGGTCTCGATGGCCGCTATGCCTACCCCTATGCATTTAGTCGTAGATGAATGATATTTTGCATACAGATCTAGAATCATAAAAGGAACAACTAACATATAATTAATAATCCAAAAGAACCTCTAGTCTAGCGTAACAGAGCGCTTTCGGCCGGAGCCATCATCAGTGATACTTGTCAGTGGAACAAAAAGACATATCCACGAAAAGGCACAAACTACATCAAAATTTAAAATACAAGTTACATTTTTTGAGAAGGTTCACACAATTTAACAATAAACAAAGAACAGACTGACGTGGGAACTATGTTTTGATGGAACGACAAAAGTGTCTCCGTATATTTTAGTTTAAATGCAACATTTAAGCGAAGTTCGCCAATGGTCTACTGGGCGTTATAGGTTCACTTCCTGAGTGGCTCTACAGACTTTTATCAATTAAATAATACATAATTAGCAGTGACATTTGGATAGCCGTGGTGATGATGTCTGAGATTCCAAATGTTAGGACAGTGTTAATGTTAGGTTAGTTCGCTGATGCTATACTGTAAAACTAATATAGCCCCAAGTAGTCTAAATCTTAACGGTTACGTCATGCTTTCATGGCTGATGAGGTTCATGCGAGATGGTGGGAATATGGCTGGTTGCAGTGCGCATCAGTATCAGTATCAGTATAGAAGCTGTGGTCCCTAGCGGGCCTTGCACTTAGGTCGTCAATTGGGCCCGTTGTGCCCCCAGCCTACAATAGAGAGCCTCCAGAATGCCGGTTCTCCTTAAGAAAGCCCGCATCTCCTTCAGACTAACACGACACACTGAATCTGGCTTGATCGACGTCACGCCAAAGATTCTGAATCTTGCCCACGCGAAGGCGGGGCATTCCGTAAGTAGATAGTATGGGGTATCGTCATCCTGCATGCACCATCTACACTCCCCCTCCTCTGCAGTTCTCTGCTGGTGCCGTCTAAGCCTACAGTGCCCTATGTAGAATCCAACCAGGGTCCTGCACTCCTTCCTAGATAGGCACAGCACCTCCTCCGCCCGACCCTCCATCCAGGCATCCAAAGCTCTTTCGCGAACACTCTGGGCGGTCCCCACACATGGATCAGGCCCCAAGTATGTGCGTGCAGAGCCTTCTCTAGTTAAGGCATTGGCAGTCTCGTTTCCCGGTACACCCGAGTGTCCCGGTACCCAGACCAGCGTAACCTTTTTATGCTTTGCAAGTTCAGTCATCCAGCTTCTACACTCCCTTACCAACAAAGAGCGCGTGCGGACCGACTTCAGCGCCATGAGTGCGGCCTTGCTGTCAGAGCAGAAGAAAATCCTCCAACACCGACACTGAGCCTTAACGACTCCCAGACCACCATCATGATCGCCCAGTGTGGTGGATAATTTCCGCCTCAGGGCCTCACAGTACGCACCAGCTCCGGACAGTGCTTCCATTCTGGACCCGTCTGTGAATAACTGAATAAGACTAGCCCTTCCCAGGTTCCCGTCCTTCCCTCCGTCCAATCTTCCTTTGTAGTAGGGAAGAGGAAGTGCAGCACCTCGGGGAAGCCTATCTCAGGAACCATCGCGTCTCCTGTCATACCAAGGATGGCTAGGTCCCCAGACAAGCCTCGGCATAGACCACAATGGCCCTGGCAGGAGCCGTTGTCACTCCACATTCTTGCGTCAGCCAATCTCATGGCCGTTCTGACTGTCTCGTGCCTCACCCGGTCCGCCAACGGGGGCAACCCCACCAGCACCTCCAAGACCCTTGTGGGCGCCGTCCTCATAGCCCCGATGATGCAGAGACATGCAAGTCGCTGCAATTTGTACAGCACTAGTATGGGCGCCATTTTCATGGATCCTGGTCCCCAAACGACCGATGCGTACACGAGCATCCGATCTATCATCGTCCTGTAGATCCATAGCATAGGTTTCGGCCCAAGCCCCAGGTCTCTTCCAGGGCCCTACGGCAAGCCCACAGGGCACTGAGCGCCGCCGCGGTCTTGAGCCAATTGTGTTCCTGAAAGCCCAGTTTGGAGTCCAACCAAACACCCAGATACTTGAGCCATAAGAGGGGTTCCTTCCAACGTGATGTTGGGAGAGACCTCCAACTTCATTTTCCTGGTAAAGATGACCATCTCTACCTTGTTGCGATTTGCTCTGAGTTTGTTATCCCTACACCACTGTGAGAACCTAGTCAGTGCTTCCTCCAGAAGCCTCTGCAATATTCCCACCTCAGTACCTTGTGCCATAATCACAACGTCGTCTGCATAGGCCTGTATATATACCCCATGCTCTACGCAGTAGGTTGAAAGTTTGTCTCGTCTGGCCAGTTTCCGTCGTCTGTTGCCGACGAACCAGGTAAATGAGCAGTTCAAGACTTTCTTGTAGGTTAGCGGCCTTGGTGCCGTCCTCCCTTGTTAGTAGACCTAGGTCGCGCTCAATGTCATTTGTGAAGACTTCGTAGAGCCATGCAGTCTGTGAGTGATCCTCGATCTCATCACAGAAGGCCCTCCAAGTCTCACTCTGTTTTGTTTTTTGACTAGATTGGTGCTGTATTCCTCCCAGTCGGCGAAATCGAACAGATTTGAACTCGATGCTTTGCTCCCCGCTATCCTTCCACATGCGCTTCTGCGCTATGGACATTGCAACCTAAATATAAACATTTGGTTTCGCCACTCTGCTTTCCTCGCTGCTCCACTCGCCGCTTGACGCGTCACTCTGCACGTAGCATTAGGCCTATTCGCCTCAAGTTTCATCCCAAAACGGACGAAGAACTAAGCCCGATCCGCCCTTCGGGGATCCCTAAAAAGCTTTCTGGGTGCCTTAATTGAGCTAAGCTTAAATGTTAACCAGCGATGATCTGACATTACAAATATCAATATTGCCTTCGATGTGATTTGTTGTAGTTTACAACTTTAAAAAAGTCGTCCTCAAAGATACGATATCATATTCAGCCTTTCATTGATAAGATTTCTTACACATTCAAAACAACCATATAATTAGTTAAGTAGGTACTTAATACATTCCATTTTTGGTCGATCTGTAAAACATCAGAAAAATAAAAATATATATATTGGTATATCAACTTACCGTCAGCTCTGAGATAGTCATTTAAAATTTGAAACAACGGAAAAGAGTCCCAAGTATCTGCTGGCTGTTCAGCCAACACTCTATCCATATCGACAGCAAATAACGACCAAAATATTTCGGCGTGTTCAACCAATAGATCGCTAAACCATGCAAAAGCCTGTATTCACATGAAAGAAAATTATTAATTATTTCCTTATAGGAGAACACAATTTTGTGTTACTAGTGAAAGAAACGATTTATTATAAAAACGCCAACACATGCAACATATCAGGCGCTGACTGATTTATTTTGCAGCAAAATATTTAGATCATTTTTCAACTCTAACTGTTTTATGTTAAAACTTATTTTTTGAATAATATATATCAACTTAATCGATATTAAAAGACAAATATTACACAAGTAAGGTAGATACGATTCTTTGAATTGGATTTATCCAAATTTAAAGAAAATCAGTTCGGAATATGGCAATTTTTTGTTGTAATTACCTACAGAGTGCTCTTAAAGCATTACAGCCCAAAATCATTAATTAATTTTTTTGGAATATTTTAATGTAGTTTAAGATGAAATGTAAAATGAGAAAAGAATACAAACTGCAAATTCATCTAAATATCATTAGAATTTCATGATGAAAAATATACCTACATTTTGATTCAAATTTTAACAATTATCATTGAAAAATGAAATTAAATAGTTTTTACACCAAAATGCAAATATGCGGCACACTACACTGAAAAGCTTAGCCAGTTTGGCAGACCCTTCCTCGTCCCCCGCAGAAGTCCAATGCATAGGAATTCAAATATACAGTCAATAATATTAGTTTTGCATCTTTTCTTAGATATTTGCTTATATGTACGATATATTGCATGGAAGAGATACGTTTATCGTGAAGAATGGACTCAGTCGGCACCTGGATTTTAAAAGCAAAAAAAAAACTAGACATCGAGACATTCCTTACATTGATCTTAAATGGATAACATAAGAAATGACTCAAATAGTGGAAAGAGTTAGTTAAATTTATAGCATTAAACGTTACTCAATAGTTTTGGAATTGTAATTTAGGCCTAGTATTACTATGAACTATTTTATGAAACATTCTTCCAACCAGGCAATAAGATTTGAGTCGGGTATTTCATTGATTCTCAGTTTCGATTAGTTAATAATTCATGCAATTAATTAATCAATATTGTTTTAATTATACTGAATATTCTCTTAAGAGGACTATGCTAAGTACATAGGAGCAATTTTTTGCATCTTAGAAAGTAGCACACTATTCAGACTTTGATTTACCACATGGAAAGTTTTCTAAAAATTTCCACTTACTAAAAAAAGGAAACTAAAATCTAGAAAGTCAGTGGTCTCTCATGGTTTTAGTCTTTTAAAAGCAAATTAGTATATATATATAT
>MU192549.1:0-13511 GCA_016904865.1 Pissodes strobi | reverse complement strand
TTAAATCTGAAGCACATCCTCACTAAATTTGTCTTGAAGTGACTAGAAAAAAAAAAGAAGATGTAAGGGAACATAGAAGAAGAATTAGAGTAGTACGTGCCGTGGGATCTGGTAGGGTGTAAGTGACATGCGGAGACATGCAATAGCGAGACACAGAGTTTGAGTGTTGCTTGGCGAGCCGACTGGGGGTACCCGGGGAGCCCTGCGCAGGCGCCGAGCTTGCCGGTTGCCCCGGCCCTTCCACCTGGGAATTTTGGGCGAACTGGCTGACCACAGGCTTGTCAGCCTTACACAGTTGCTACAGTTACATACATAATTACACAGACAGTAAATACGAAGGATACTTAAGCCAAGAAAAAGATAGTCATACTAAAATGAGAAATCATTGTCTAAGAAAAAATAAAACTGCTGGTGTTGCAAATAAATTACTGTTTTTATAAAGCCAATAATCGATGAAATAATTTTAAAACGAATCTAAGTATAACATTAACAGAATATATCTATTAACACATTTGTTAAGTGTTCTTTATTATCTGACTTCAATATGACTTATCGACAATAATTTTCCTTTAAAAAAAAACAGACGTAAATATATACGTTTCTATAACTTATGCCCCTGGAAATTTTTTCATACTTTCTTACAGCATATTGGCATTAAGTTATTGAGTTATTAAATAATTTACTAAGGACTTTGTTCTTGGTTACAGTAGCCTATAAGTGGTATAGGATTACAGGTAGAAAGGTAATATAATATCTGTTATAAATATTATTCAAGAGACGAGAATGTACTAGTTTCTCAGATTAGTTACAACAGATAAACATGCTTGCACAGGGTATTCCAATAAATAAAATGTGTTTACCTCTTTAAAAAAAAAATAAATCAGAAAAACGCCAAATTTTGCTTCTCTCATATCTGGCTGTGTACGCCGTCTTAAGGCATTTCAGTAATGATTTATATAGTAAGATTTTTAAGCTTTAATAGACCCTATGCCTAAAAATAGCACCACCTAAATAAGAATAATAACGTAAAGTTGTCGGTCACATTATTGTCAGTCCATAAATTACAATTACGCAACAGAGTCAACGTTGTGAACAATTATTTAAACTCTAGGGGCCAGTTTTTTACGTGCCTGTTAGTATTACCAAGAGGATAATCTGCGTGATAACCATTGTTGTCACAATTGTTTCCTTGGAAATTATCTTGTTGGTAAAGATAACAATCACATAAAAAACTGGGCCTAGACAAACCAAATCTGGACTCCGGGAGCGAGAGCGGCGCGATTCGAGATGTACGGCAATACTATGGCTAACCGTTGGCATTTATACATTCCGTACGTCCCAATTGACCTGATATCTCTGTCAGTGGCGGATTTAGAGGGGTGTGCCAACATCCCCCCCCCCCCCCATATAGACCCTTTACCAACGAAATACGAAACCATATTTTATCCATATCGAAGCACCCCGACTCTTCGACATTCCTCTTGGATTGTAGACAGTCGGGCCAGTTTGCGTTTCACTCGTCATTGCGTCGTTCGTCAAATTATACTAAAAGCAAGTAAGTTTACTGTTATTTTATATGTAGGTATTATAGTACATATCTTTATGGTTTCCATTCTTATTTTTTAGATAATGTCGGGTAAATCTAATAAGAGGCCTTCAAATAGTCTCCTGAATTATTTCAAAAAAATAAAAAGCGATGAGAATGAGGGAGAGATCGCTAATACCAGGCCCCAAATTTCCACTGAAATAAGTACTATGGGTAGCACTTCTAGCAGCGGCTCTAATCTTACCACGGCTGTGGCTCCTGACACCGGACCAGGGCCATCAACAAAATAACCGAGACTCGGATTGAAGAAGATACCAACCGTTTGGGCTGTGAAGGAAGCATTAGCAATAATTATATTGGTTTATATCTAGCCAATATTGGCGGTATTGATGATGTTATTGCTATAAATTACTAAAAAACCACGCCTGATGCAAATTTCAATTTTTCTTTTTCAATACATAAGAAAAGAAGCCGTGAAGAAAGACGCCGAGCAAACCACAGTCATCTTGAAAAACACGATTGCTTGGTTTTATCCAGAGAAAAGCAAGCCTGCCCTGTTTTCGGAAGAAAAGCTGGTCAAGGTCCCGATTTTTTCCAAGCTCACTGGCCAAGACGGTGATTTATTAACACATGAAGAAACAAAGTACCACGTGGAGTGTATTAATAGAGGTAAGTGCTTAAACATGTAGCTCTGGTTTAGCTTCAGCAGTAAAATCAGACGCGACTTTTTTTCTTAAAAGCAGGTGCATATTGCGTACATTACATATTTGCTTTTCTTCAGGAAATAATTTTCTTGCTACCTACGAAAAGCCAGAGCTGGATATCAGGAACATTTTGGATGAGGCAAGAAAACAGCAGGCTCTAGAAAATCGCCAAAGATTCAGAATTCTGATATTCCAGGATCAGCAAAACATCCCATTAAGGGGTCATCGCGACGATGGACCGCTGTTACGAGATGATGAACAGAACTTGGTTGGAAATAACCATGGTTGTTTTCGAACCCTCCTTCGATTTCGAAGGTGATGTGAAATTGGAAGAACATTTAAAAAATACAGGTGCCCGCGTCACTTATATTAGTAAAACTGTTGGAAATAAGTTAATTAACTATTGTGGAGAGCAGATTTTATCCCAAATTTTTTTAAAAATTAATCAATCTGGGTTTTAGTCCATTATCTTCGATAAAACTACAGATATTTTCAACACATCCCAATTAATTTTGTCAGCAAGGTTTGTTCATGAAAATCTGGTAGAGGAACGATTTTTAGGTTTCTTCGACCTTCATAAAATAAATTACGAGACCCAGAGGCTACAAGAGATACGGGTACTGATGAGTATACTCCAATTGAACCAAAAATTCCTGGAACCCTGTTAGGACAGTTAGTCGGTGGTATATCAAATTTTTTTATGGCACTGGCACACACACTAAAGGGAGATCCTATGGCGCTCGACGAGCGGTGTGTGTGCGAAGATGTTGATTGACACGGTTCTTGAATATCTGTAGATCGTAATTAGTGGGAAACAGATGCCCTGGAAGTGAGTTCCACAGTGATGCAGTGCGCCAGACAAAGGAGTTCTGGTAAAGCGATGTTCAAGGTGTTTCTAGTTGTACGACGAACTGGTGCGCTCCTGCCGTCTGTCGGGACTGTCTGACAGGAGTTGCCAGGGGCGGGATTATGCGTGCCAAATCCTGGGAACATCTGCCGTGAAAGTATCTGTAAAACAGAGACATCTCGGCCACATGTCTGCGATGTTCCAGACTATCCAGATTCCGGGTCAACTCCGGATCGCCGACGAGACGCACAGCCCTCTTCTGAATGGAATCCAGCAGCTTTAGGGTATGCTTTGGTGCGGCACCCCAGATATGTGAGCAATATTCTAAGCACGGTCTTATTTGCGCTTTGTACAGCAATAGCAACTGCTGCGGTGTATAGAGTTTTTTGTTGCGAAATAGCGCACCAAGCTTCTGGGAGGCTGATTTTGCGATGTTAGCAACATGGTCATGCCATGACATATTGCTGTTGACCGAGACACCCAGCAGCCCGATTGACGAGGATGAAGGAATGGTTGATCCTGCCATAATGATGTCAGGGCCCGCTGTATTGGCCCTCTTATTAAACGTTGCTGCTTGGGTCTTTGCTTCATTGAACTGGACCAAATTTCGGTCGCCCCAAGTTTAATAAAACAGTTAGGATTAGATTTGAAGGATTGTGTTGGTATAGGCTGTGATAGCTGTGCAGTTAATATGTCCGAAGTCAAGGGTGCTGCACAAGAAATACAAAAAGTGCACTGAATGCCAGGATTTGTCCTTGTTTAAATCATGGTTTAAATTTAGTTCTATCCCGTACGCTTAACGCACAGGCAGTAAAAAACTCACTTGGTATCGTCCAGGAAGTTGTGACTTTTTCATCTTTCGGCAAAAAAAAACTTTGTGCTTCAAAAATATTTAAAATGTAAACTAAAGAGTCCTTGTCAAACACGCTGGATAGAAATGCATGATTCTAATATGCAATTTACCGCTGATTTACCACTTACTGTAGAAACATTTAGAGAAATATTGCAGTTTAACAATAATACTTCGTCTTCTAATATATTTTAGTTTAGTTTTTAGTATAAGTTCTTATGCGATTGCGAGTTTATACTAACTATGTTTTGTTTAATGGACATATTTAGCATAACTTTACCTCTTAGCAAATATCTTCAAAGTTGCGATATAGACTTAAATTCAGCATCAAACAAATAAAAGATCTTGTCGAAATCCTAGACAAAAAACGTGCAAATGCTGATGATTACTTTACATCGGTGATTTTAAGACAGGCTGAAGAAACCTTACAAAAGCTGGAAGTAGATCTTAAATATCCTCGACTCTGTGGTAGACAAACAAAATGAGCTACGTTTTCGGATTTCAAAGAGATGTCACCCATCGATTATTCGAAGCGGGTACTATTTATTCCCATTTTGGACACTTTAATGGTTGATCTAAAAAGTCGTTTTACTGAAAGTGATATTTCCATTCTGAGCTTAAATGTTCTTATTCCCAATAACCTCAAACAAATATCTGATAGTGCGTATTAATGAACCAGTTATAAATCATATTGAGAATCTTTGACGGACTATTGGGAAGCCCTTCACTAATGTAGTTTATGGGCGAGGTGCAGTTATATAAACAAAGTTCATCTGTCGCTGATAATGCTCTTGAAGCTCTTAAACAGTGTAACAGGAACTATTATCCAAATGTACATAGTTCGTTAAAAATAATGTGCACTCTGACTGTTTCTGTGGCTACTGCAGAAACAAGTTTCTCCACTCTACGGAATATAATATTCTACTATGACAGCAGATCGACTCAATGGCCTGGCTTTACTATATGTCCACCGTGATATAAACGTGGATATAGAGAGAGTTATATGTCTTTTTTCTTCTAAGAAAAGAAGACTTGATTTTGTACTTTAGAACTTGTTTTTTTTATTGAGAGTTCCGACTTTTTAAGTTCATATGATGTCTTTTTGTTGCTCTTTGCCCATAATTTATGTTTTATTTGTTTATGAATAAACGAGAAAGTTTATTGTTTTAATGAGTGAGTCAATAGTTAATAATGTTTTGTTGCGATGTTAAATATATTTATGTAATATGTGTACATACAATTTATTTATTTTGATCTCTAATCTGAGCGCCTCCCCCCCTAGAAGAAATTCTAAATCCGCCGCTGATCTCTGGGATATCCTAACTCGAGCTTATTCATAGAACCGAGTTTTATCACAATGTTTTATAGCTTATCTGCAACTGATCCCATTTTCGTTGCATAATCAAAATTTAATAGAGGTAAGTTATATTTAACAAAAAGTAATTTTGCAGCTTTTTCGCCTTTTAGTTTGATTCATTGTTCCTCATAAAGCAACCCAGCTCCACAAAGAGTTGCTCACGTTGAACACTGCTCGGAGGAGCAGATAAATCTGGCGGACGGGCAATCGGTACGAGTAAAGTATATTCACTGGCATCCAGTTTCCACCACGTTATAGAATCTTCTTGTAGAGGCAATTTTCTGTATTTAAGGTACTCTTGTAATTTTGATTTATTAAGGCTGTAAGTTGTACGTCTTTGTCGCTATTCGTCGTGGCGTCGACGTCATTGTCATCTAAGTTTAGCATAGATTATAACAAACCAAACAATGTATTTACGTTTACGCCTGTGTCATTACTTGCACTTATTGAATGTTGCTCTTCTTCATTTACTATCCTTCTCTTTTTGGGACTGGAAGGAATGCTTATGATTCGAATTCGGTGACTAAACTAATAATTTCAGACTCAACTTGCTCTTTCATAATTTCGTTGAAGAATTTTACCTTATATCGTGGATCTAAATACGTAACAATTGTCTGGGCCCGCTCTAGGGGCGGACAACCCGGACATTTGTCCGGGGCGGCATATCCAAAGGGCGGCATTTTTTCATAAAATGTCCAATTAATGGAAAAAAATAAGTAATGAAATAAAATAAAAATGTTTGTGCAATAACACATTGTTGTAACAATATTACAAATACACCTAGTTAACAATTAGTTGCTTTTCATTGTTTTGGTATTTGTACTACCATTGGACCTATAGTGTTTTGTTTAGCAAAAATAAAAATAAAACCACCTTCAAATTTATTAAGAATAATTATTGTTTATAGACATAATAGTTCTATTAATATTACCGTTTTTAATGTTTACTGTTTTGTCCTACTTGAATGTTAATTATGTCACGTGTTTCTTTTTGAATATACGTTTTTAGTATAATTTAAAATCATTTGATTTCTATTTTAAACAAAAGATATATATTTTTAAATGTATATAGGGGCGGCAATTTGCCTTTTTGTCCGGGGCGACGCTATCGCTGAAGCGGGCCCTGCAATTGTATACAGATAGTTTGTAGCAAGATCATCAAACCTTGCGTTCAAATTCAATTCATCAGAAAGCTCCGTTACACTTCCGTTGTAAATTTGCGGAAGCAGAAGCGGATGCGAAAGTTGAAAGACATGCGAAACATCCGCAGTTGCGAAAGCGGATCTCTGCTATAGAGCTTGCGATGACAGATTGTTAGCGAACTTCACGTTGACTCTCTTGATGATATAGCTGTGATTTACAAAAGATCGGCTGTTTTATATCTGAAATATCTTATGTAATGGTCAACTGGGATCTATTTGGCACCTAGGGGATTTTTATTGGTCAAATCATTTAACCTCTATCCAATCAACGCGCGGATGCGAAAATCGTGTATGGAATGTAATTCGATGCCAAATTCAGGTACCGAATGTAATAACACGTCATGGAGCAGCATGTCTTTGCGGTCCAGTCAATCGCTTTCAGCAGCCCTGGTGGTGGCAGTAGTTAGATGCTGTGCTTGTGATACGATGCTTCGAGTTGCCTCCTGGATCGATTCCTGTCAGTGGCAAGAATTTTTTTTATTAGTTTTATTATGTTTGTTTCTTTGATTTAAATTTGGGTTAGTCTTGTTTGGTTGCGCCCCGGAGCGAGTGTTGGGCCTTGCGTGAAGTTAACAGTACTAACTACAAACCGCTGTTTAAAAGACGCCTCTCATCCTTTACGAACTTCTACCATACCCTTTGAAGCATATACGCATACCCTTTGAAGCATACCGTTTGAAGCAAATACTTACACTGCAAAGGTATTTATTACATTCCGTACCCGAATTTGGCACCGAATTAGGTACATTCCGTACACAATTTTCGCACCCGGCGTTGATTGGATAGAAGTTCAAATTTTGAATGGTTTGACCAATAACAACCCCTAGGCGCCAAATGCATGTACGGAATGTATTAATGCCTCACTGTAAAATTACATACTGCCCTCACCACGCTCCCGCGATCGTTAAAGGAGACTTTGTAATCATGGCGGCCATTTTGAGCATTAAAATAAATAATTTAATATGCAATCTATGACTATTTCTAATAAATGGATATTTTATGTAAAGAATTGAACATTTTCAATTTTCCATTGATATTTGATTTAGACGGAAAATTTTAAATTGATTTGTTTTATTAGCATTATGTGTTTGCTTTATTGCCCTCCCTCCCCTCGCCTCCTGATTTTTCAAATACATATGCAAAACGCACAAAAATTTGCAAATGCTGTGTTACATGATAGTCGATACTTTTATTGGAATAACCTGTTCATATGATATACATTAATAGCTTCAAAAATTAGTAATTAACATTTCTCGGCATTCTTGTCATGAATTAATTTTTAAATTTGGGTTCGCTTTATATGCATAAAATAACTTATGGTCTGTTAGCGAATATAATTGTCTTGTTGAAACTAATTCAACATATAATATTGCAAGCTCTGAAAGGTCCCTGAATAATATTTGACAGAGGAAACATTGGTATTAAATATTAGACAAAGCACTGCTATGCTTTTTTCCTACGGCCACTTATGGAAATGAGAAAAAACCACAGTTAACGTCGCTAGAAAGTGCCTTATATCGCACTAGTGTTGAGAAATTTTCCAACATATCATTTTCAACAAGAATGTAATTGTCTATTTATCTATTTGAATACATTGCAGATGCTGTCAATTTGAGAGCGTGAGGATGACACGATAAACACTTGAAAAGTTGATACCAGTACGAGTGTGATATTAATCGTTTCTTAAGAAACAAGAGACTGCTTTTCTGCCGTTTTCATAGGTAGTCGTAGGAAACATAGAGTAATATTTTCAACACTTGTTATGTAATATACTATTACACAGTTCAGCATCTGAATTCAATAAAGTATTTAAAACTCTCCCCACGATTTCATATTAAAATAAATATGATTATCCTACAAAGAGCTTATTCTTGAAATGGAGTCTGCTT
The DNA here is from genome assembly GCA_016904865.1 of Pissodes strobi. Classification (NCBI taxonomy): domain Eukaryota; kingdom Metazoa; phylum Arthropoda; class Insecta; order Coleoptera; family Curculionidae; genus Pissodes; species Pissodes strobi. Next base: position 5,117 of record MU192549.1, on the reverse strand, counting down.
AACGAAACATAAACTAAAACAAAACATACAAACTGAGACATATCTAAGTTTTGTATATCTACCATTGTTTGAGTCCAATTTAAGTTGGGGTTTGGAACCTTCGGCAAAATGCATTACATCACAGTTTAATCCACAATACCAAAACAGAATTTTACCAAAACAGAATTTTTACACTCGACGCGCCCTTCGCTAAGCTAAGCATGTTAGCATCATCACGAGATGACTAAAACAGTTTTAATGATGATGCTAACATAAGTAGTTAGCGAAACGCACGTCGAATGCAAAATTTCTGTTTCGGTATTTTGGATAAAACTGTGTTATAGTGGCTCCAATGTATCAACAGATAAAGAATTTGCTCCTCGATCATTAGTCATTAGGAAGAGAAAAACTAAAACATTGTAACGTTCATCGCTTTATTCCGTCTTTTTTCAAAGTGAAGTATCTAAATTACAAGAATTTACATTCTAGCCAAAATGGCAAATGCGCAAACTTAGGAATTTATTTAGCTCTAAGCGTTGTTAATTTTATATTAGTTTTGACATTAATTATAATCTTTGTGAAAACTCAGATTTTACAATAAAAAACAAATGAATATCGTTTCCGGTTTGACCGGAAGTGAGCATGAGGCAAGAATTTCAAATACAACCCTGCATATATTTTTACATATTTGAATAGAGCTTGAAATTGCCTTTTTAACGATGTATCATAAGTTGCAATTTTTTTGAAAATGGCGACGTAGAGGGCATTTATCCCAAATTCAATACGGCGGTAATTTAACATCACCATTGGAGTTCTTGTCAAACTGTCCGTTGAATAGAAGACAAGATAGGTTTTCAAGCCGATTTTTCTCACTGTTGGAAATTCTATAAACCTCCTTAAAACGTCAAAATATATGTTAATTTTTCTCGAAATTTTGAATCGAATATTTTAACACATTTGGATAGAGCTCGAAATTCGCATTTGAACGATGTATCACAAGTGGCCATTCTTTTTAAAGATGGCGTTGTATGCCCTCTATCTAAATGTTTAAAAATATGTATAGGGTTCTATTCAAAATTTCGAGAAAAATTTACATAAATTTTGACATTATAAGGAAAAATTAAAAATGCTTGAATTTTATAACAGTTATTTAGAATTTCCAACAGTGAGAAAAATCTGCAGGAAAACCCATCTTGTCTCCTATATCAACGAACATTTTGACAAAAAAAACTCACAAACTTGCTCCTCCTCAACATCGATACTATTTTATTGGCTTTCTGCTGAAAGGTTGATGTAGGGTCAGTTCGCATGACTTTATAATACTTTTGGTCGCTAAGTATTTCATTACATTTGTTAAGGTAAGTTTCTTTGAGTAAGATGACAGTTACATTTCCCTTATCAGCTGTAGTTATCATCATTCAAGATGATCCTTTAAAAATATTTTTGTTTTGATAAAAATAATATCTAGATAGGTATTATTGACAGGTTCGTTATAGAAATTATTTAGAATAGGTATTTGTTATTTTTGCTCTATATTAATTCTTATCTGGTAAAATCGTAATCATATTTTCCATGCTTGCAAGTAGAGACTTAGCAGAGATATCTTTATTACTTGATGTTATTGCAAGCTTGTGACCGAAGGCCAGAAAATTCAATATCTTACTAGAGATATCGTGTTTGATGGAATTTATTACAAAGAAGTTTTTGGTACCCCAATGGGAGCGACAGTTTCCCCCATTGCTACTCAATATATTATGGATGACTTACTTGATTTTTGCATCCCTAAACTTTCATTTAACGTGTCTTTTGTCAAGAAGTTTGTCGATGACCTCATTCTCTCGATCCCTAATGGCACAAAAATGAAATACTCCAAGTATTTAATGAATACAATCCAAATATACAGTTCGCCATTGAAGAGGAACACGAAAGAAGAATTTCCTTCTTAGACACAAGGGTGATTAGGGATGAAAATAATCGCATCTTATTGGATTGGTATATAAAACCTACAGTATCAGGTAGATATATAAACTACCATTCTCATTACTCTACTAAAATGAAAATTAACTTGGTGTTAGCTCTTAAGTCTAGACTGGAAAAAATCAGCCATGTTTCATTTAGGGAAAAAAATTTAAATTTAAATGCTTCTTGACAATGCATTCCCTAAACAACTCTTGGAGTAGCTCATTTTTCGTGCGAGGTCTACCGTAGCACCTGAACAGACTCATAGGGATCCAAACCTCAACATGGAGGAATACTGTCTATTAGGATGAAGGAGTCGGCGCCGGCGGCACAAGATAAAATCAGAAAGTCTGAAGTGCCGAAAATAAACTTTTTGGCAAATGAGTATATTGAACTTATCTTTTGACGAGAGCAGGCTATTAGTGATTCAACACTAATCCGGCATTTAACTGCTGAAGAACTAAAAGAGCAAACTAGTGAAAATTCCCCTAAGCTTTCATTGCTTTTCGACCTACCTTGTCACATTCAAGCTGCAGAAAAGTGTGTTATAGGTAGTTCTTTCTGAAGCGTCTTTAAGAGCTTGTGGTGCTAGTGCTCCTGATGGTGTTAAAATATCACGTCATCGAGATCGCAATATAATGCCAAGCGAGACTACACGGCGGAATAATCAGGTATATAATATTTAGTATATAACTATAAAATAATATTATGATTAAAATATCGGGTGGTTGGCGGGCGGAGAAGGGTGGTGGAACACGAAATGCAGCCACCTCCTAATGGTGCTTTCTGGGTAGTTTAAAAAACTAACAAAGAGCTGCAGTTTTAAATTTTCAGGAAATTTTCTAGAAATCTAAAACTAAACATATTTCAAGGTCATTGTGAGGCATGAGGGGAATATCGGGAAATTAAAAAAAGTTGAGGATGATCTTCAACTATCTAAACAACTTTTAGCAGATAATGCAATCTTCTAAAAAAGTTTTGAAAACAAATAATAATTAAAGGTGATGTCACAAGTATGATATCATGATCAAAAAAAAAATTGGAAAAAGTACCGATCATCTGCTACTATATAGACAACTTTTAGCATATAGTGCTAGCTGCTAAAATTAATTTTCGAAAATTAATTTTTTGTCGCTCTACCCTAAAGTCGCACAACCATCCAGCCTACCTGCGCGCACCGAAGAGCTGTCTATTGCTGTAGTGTTACTATTATTATATATGAAGGAGGTACAAAGGGCAATAAGTCTATTAGATTTGTATATTTTGTGTACTTAATGTTTGGTATATTTTGGAGTAGTCTCAAATTTGTTAGCAATTTCGCCTGTTTACCTTTTCAAGGACCTCTATTCTATAAGTTCGATTTAGGCGAACAAGATGTTATTGTTTCGATTCTGAGTATTCTCCAAAACAAAATAAATGGCTTATCTTTTTAAAAATGTTTTTATATCACTAAAATATATTACATTTACTGCCCTTTTAAAAAAGGCATAGGAAATTGCAAGTTAAGAGCATTTTAATTTTCCGCTTGACCTACAATAAGCTATCTATCGGCTTGATTCGCAACTACCTCTGACATATGAATATGATTAACGACTAAAATTCTCTATCGTATTTTTTTGCTTTTCCATGAATTCAAAGCACTTCATAAAAAATGCCCAGCTATTATAATATATCATCAACCTGACCCTCGTTTTGACCTATTTTGATCTTAAATAACTCGTAAATGAAATTTTGGTTCGAGTTGCTGTTTCCACTGAGTAATTTCATTTTACTGAACGTTTTTTTTTTGAAGTATATGCCATCTTATTTTGACAACCGGAAGTACCGAAAACAAAATGGCCGAATTTTAGGTGTAGGACAACTTTGTTATTTTAAACGGAACACCCTGTATGTCTCAAAATCTTAAGGCTTGGTACTTACCGTTTTTAAAAGTTTGTAGTTATTTTTTAAAATTGTGGATTTATTGAGCACCAAAAAACTGTATATTGTATATCGATAAAGCATTTGCGGTAATGCTATTTTTTGAGACATCAGCTATGGAAACAAATTCACATTATCCCATAAACGTCAGTGTCGATTACTTTTGACTCATTCATTCTTTCGAATCTAAAGTACAAAAACCTAATGGCAATTTTTCAGAAAACACTAAATTTTTAGGAGTATTTACTTTGCAAATTTTGAGGCGTCAGCGAAATATGGAATTATATTCTGGGGAAGGGACAGCCAAATTCAGAACTCAAAAGAGGATAATAAGAATTATAAAGAATATGAGCTATAATTAATCATGTCGAACTGTGTTTAGAAACATGCGAATATTGACTATATACGCCTTATATATATATATATACGAATATTTAATGTTTTTCGCTAAGAACAGAAACTTGTTTGAAAAGCCATTTCGCCATGAACACAATACAAGAACATCTAACGTAAATTATCCCACACACCGATTGACACTAACTGAAAAATCTCCTCATTACATCTGCTTAAGAATGTATAATAAACTTCCAAACAGAATTAAAAGGATTGATACACAAGCGAGGTTTAAAGCCGAGATCAAAAATATGTTAATAGAATTAGAACTCTATAACATGGTAGATTTTTTTAGTATGTGAAATCTGTGTAATTAGATTTAAGGTCAAAATGTAGACACAAATTGTACATATTTCCTTTTGACGTCATGTCATTTCGCGTTTATATTTGTACTTTTATTGTACTTATTGTATCATGTCTTGAAATAAAGAAATTAAGTAAGTAAGTAAGTAAATAAACAAAAGATAAATTTGGGCTGGAATCGATATAGAGTATACAAGTATACAATGAGTATGGAATAATTATATGCTTTAATTGCAAGATCAATCGACTTACCTGTAAGGAAGATCGATCGGAATTATCCGAGCATCTTCGCCGTCCCTCATTACACTTTATAGTATACAACTTTTTCCCAATCGGTACAATTTTTCAAGAAGTTATCTAAAAACATGGTGATTCAGCCGACCCTGGCTAGCCGCTCGAGCTTATCGCCTTGATGCGTCATTACAATTTTGGTTCGTGAGATTTTTGATTACATTGCATTTGGGATGAAAGGGAGAAGGTAAAGACTGGGAGGGTTTGTAATGAGGGACGGCGAAGATGCTCGGATAATTCCGATTGATCTTCCTTAGAGGTAAGTCGATTGA
>MU192548.1:0-25091 GCA_016904865.1 Pissodes strobi | reverse complement strand
TAAACTTACCGAATTCGACCAGTTATCCACCGCGAAAATAATTACCCGGCAAGTCGGAACGCAAGGCCTTGTACCAAGCTGTAAAGTGAGCATGCAATTTTACCCGCTGCTCAATTAACCGGAGAAAGGTTCATTGGGCGCCACCGAGTTCGTTACGGACCAAACTGGAGATCCCCGCGTTATTCGTGGAACCTGCTGCAAGACCTCTGCTCCCCAAGATAAACCTGGCCGGTAGAAAGCGCTAAAAAGAATGTCACCACCAAAAATCACTAATAAAACGGCACAATCACGATAAGTAAATTGTTGAGCCAAATAAAACGCGCCGCAGTTACAATACTATTCCTTTATTGGAAAAGAACAAGCAGCCCATAATAAGGATAATAAAAGTTGTAAAATTGCAATTAGTGATTCGAATATATTTATCTATAAATTAAGATACGACACCGACAATTGTAGGCAGTTCAAAACTAATCAACTAACTATGAAATTATAACTACTAATAAAATTGTTTATCGGTGGTTGACCAAAACTCTTTGTTGATAAGGGTTAATAATGGAATTAATGAATCAGCAGCAGTCAAGTGCTCCAGAGGAAAAAAAACTTAAATTGAGTTTTGCCTACCGCGTGGGATCGTGATCACGTAAACCGCAAAGATAAGATGGACGCAAGTTCTCACAAGGGTAAAGGTGCTAACTTAAAAGAGACAATTATTTCGAAACTGTCATTTAAAACTAAAAATATTAATCACCTAGCTTTCGCCGGCAGGTGAACTCGGACGGCCTGTTCCGGAACCAAGCTGGGTGGACGAACCTCCGACATCCAACACGTCTAGCTGGTCAAATGGGCTGTCCGCTTACGCCAGGTAAGTGGTCTACAAAGTTCCGCTAAGCCAAAAATTACAGCACCTCAGCCAGGTGGATGGACTACCAAGGTCCCGCCTGGTGGGAGGACGCTAGCTAGTAACGAGTCACAATAACATGTGAAGCGATTGCTATTATATACTCCTTTCAAAAGAATAATTCAGCAGAGTTTCAAATTTCAAATTAAGGAGACAGGGTTATTCTCCTTTTTATTTTAAATCAGATTTCAAAAATGAACGAAAAGTTAAAAAAAACAAAGAATAAATGAGTAAAAAAGCACCACCGTAATAATATATTAGAGCAATCGAAATATTACAACTATAACTTAATATTAGTTATACAGAAAACAAAGAAGGTTCAGTTCGCCCAAGGGAAGCCGACATCATCAGTTAAAAATAACATTACAGCCTTTTAGAAAGAAAAAAAAAAGCAGTCCAAGAATTTGAAACGAGTTTGTCACAGCAAAATAAACGTACATAATCGTTGAAAGCAGTAAATAACAGCAACAGTACAAAATAAAAGATACATGAATGTAATAATTAAATAGATTGTTCCTAGTCTGGTACAGATAAAATACATACCATATGAAGGGTACAGGGGAAAAACCGGCTAAGTCAGTAATTTGCGATTTTGAGATAGAGCGTTCAGATTATAGCCCATCGAAGGATCTTTCGTTTCAGAATATCAAACAGGCGAAAAAGCCGTTAAGTCAGCTGCAACGAACGATCCTACGCAGGGGAAAAACAGGCTAAGTCCATGCGGTACAGGAAAAGAATCGGCTAAGTCACGCAAAATCTTTATATCGCGATACGACACTCCGCATCGGCAGTCGAGTTCCAACCTGTATGAATGACAAAGGGTTCAATATTATTCCGAATTTCTTTAGGTTATGCGTCTTAAATTCATACAAGAATGGAAAATAGTGATAACAGTGATATTGACTTTAGTGTCGATAGACCGAAAACTTCCAAAAAGAGACCGAAGCATGGAAGGTTGACAGAGGTTAGCAAGAAGTTATGATTACAAACGCATGAAATCGGGAAAGAATGTAACTGCAAGAGATACAAGTGCGCGGTAGAAATTCCTGTCGTGGCCAAGCAAAACATAATAAAGCATTTTAATAGCCTTCAGTCTGTTAGCGAGCAAAATGCACATCTATGTGGTTTGATAAGTGTTGTCCCTGTTGGACAAAGACGGCCTCGTAAACCTGAAGAGGAAGCGTCTCTGAGAGATTGTGCAGTTGCGTACAAAGTGAGATAGACTATTGATAATACTATCACAGAGCAAACTATTTGCCTTCAAGAATTCATAGCTTTGCACGGAATTACGAGAAGTAAGGTTGAATATGTTGTGAGGTCTTTGAAATGCACTGGTGTCCCCCCAAAAGATCGTAGAGGGTGCCATACTAATAGACCTAATAGAAATTAGCGCAGAAAAAAACTGAGCTCGTTAAAAATCACATTGCGTCATTCAAAGGACGAACTAGTCACTACAGTCTGGCCGATTCGAGGAAAACTTACTTACCTGAGGACTTAAACCTTAAAAAAATTTTTGGAATGTTCAAGCAGCTTCACCCAGATTGTTCAATATCTTATGAAAGTTACAGAACTATATTCAATGGTAACTTTAACATCTGGTTCGGTTACCCACGTACTGACACATGTAGTACTTGTGACCAGTACTTGTCAAAAATTAAATGCCTGGAAAATGAACGGTCTAGTAAAAATGTTACAGACGAACAGAAATGCTTAACTGAGATTCGCAATTTAACTACAGAAAATACAGTTTATAAGACGAGAGCTCAGGAATTTTACAACCGCAAGAAGAAGTCTAAAATCGCCAGCTGTAAGGAGAAAAGTCAGGATTCCATATGCATGGATTTTGGCAAAAACTTCCCATTACCCAATATTTCAACAAATGACGTGTACTATAAACGCCAATTTTCGGTATACCTTTTTAACATACACACACTCTCGGCTCTCCACATCCGAAGGTGTGTTTTATGTATACCCGGAAACTATCGGAAAAAAGGGCAGTCCAATCAGGAGACATTCTTACATGGGGAATGACAACAACATGGCCATTATAAACACTAAAGCTAAAGTGGAGACACCTAAATAATTGTGTGAACTAGTGCAGTCATCTAGATGCAAGCCATCACCATTCCTTGTCGTAGAAGTCGACCAACAAAATCAAACCATTTTCCGCCAGTGGACCCAGGAATTAACTGCCCATTACCGAAAAAAATGCCCCTTCCAAACTCGGCCAGTAAGGGAACTAGAGATTACAAAGGAACATCCACGACTTATGAGGTATAGATGCACGTTTAATGGAACCTGGGAAACAGCTGTAGTAACGGAGAAGAAGCGTGTAAGAGGACTAAATGGGAACGAATTCATATTACCTGGACCAAGTTACAAAGGTAACAAGAAAGTTATAATATTTTTCGTGTTTTTCATTATTTATAATTTTTAGGGATGCTGCCAATATCAGCTGAAAAATATGCTGACCTCCAGTGCCTAAAAAACTTTTGTGGGCCTATAGCGCAAAATTACTTTCAAAATATTTCACACCGTCAAGCTAAATAAGCATATTATACTTTGTTGTTGCACATTTCCTTAAATAAATACTTTGCATCAAAATGTGTGCTATTATTATTGAGATATGTAACGTAGAAACCAAACTAGGGCAATACTGAATGTAATATTGTGGGGAAAAAGAGGCTAAGTCAGAGTTTTATTATCATATTTTCCAAAAATTATTGCGCTGGGATTATTTTATTACTTCAGGCATGAGTGCACACACGTAAAACATTTTGACAAGTCAATTTACACTAAAAGTTCATGAGTCTACCAGAACGTGTATCCACAAAAGTGAATATAACCTTAAAAATGCCTCCAGATCGAAAATAACAAAAAATGACTTAGCCGGTTCTTCCCCTGTGCCCTTCATATTGATAAAAGAGTTCAAGTGTGATCTAAATAATGAACAAAAAGCACTAAAATAAACTTTAATGAAAAATCATACTAAACGAATTTGACAAATAAATGGTCTGAATGACCTTCCAATATTATTATTAAATATAAAGCATAACCCTTCCTAAATTTTAATAATTCAAGAGAAAAGTTCAAGTACTGTCCACATAACGAACCAAAAGCACTAAAATATACTTAAATAAAAACATCGTACTAGACGAATTTGGCAAATAAATGGTCCGAACGACCTTCCAATATTAATATCAAAAAGATAGCGTGCCTCTACCTTTATTTTAATAAATCGAGAATAAAGTTCAATATGGTAAACAACAATGAACGAAAATATGCTAAAATATGTTATCTGCATTAAATAACGCGATCTGATGGCTTCCCTTAGAAACGAAAGCTAGTAATAAACAAAACTGCATTACCTAACTATTAACAACCAAATTTCCCGGTTTAGTGTCTAATCAATAGATGAAATCGAGTACCCACACAAATCACTCGGAGGTAATTGCAAGATTGATTATTGAAATTAAAGATAAAAACAATAATTCCCCATTGCGGTAATTCTAACTTCGGTAATAAAATAAATTCCTTGAAATTAGCGTCTTTTTTGGCATCAGTAACAACATATGACTTATCAAATTGACGTCACGCCTATTAATTAAGCTATTAAATCGAGTCTGATATGAATGAAAACGTTTATTTTTAATGAATATTAAATAATAAACTAGGTCATCCGAGTAATAAAAAGAAACCATCCACCTTAATTAATTTCTAATTATGATGACGTCACGCCGATCAAATAAGTTATTAAATCGATCCGATATGGATGGATGGATGGCGAAATAATACGAAAATGCAATTAATAAAGACACAAAAAACGCAAAATATCGGCGATTAAAAAAGAAAACTTACGTTGTTGGTCGCCAAAATCCTACTAAGGTATCCGGGAATAAACCAGATTTTTAAATGAAATTGAACTTGACTAGCAAAAAGACCAGGCGGAGAACGAAGGGATCGTCTCGCGCCTGAAAAATGAAAACGATGCGCAGAATTCTCACGTCGCGCATCCAACAAAACACGGCCGATATTATGACGAAGGCGCCAGATAGATATGAGTTCAATTAAACCTCGGATCTAAATGTCGAACTGAAGCGTAAGCCCGAAATGGTACCAGGGGCGTACTAGAAATTCACTTATAGTTAGTGACCCAAAACGGAATTTACAGTGCATTTTAGCGTCTAGTTTAATTTCAAATAAAATTATTTAATTTATTCTGAACTTACTTGTCACAAATACATCAAAACTAGATGCCTATTCAATTACATCCATTATACTCTAGCGACAGCAGCCGGACTCTTCCGTCCCTTCATCCCTTCCTCCCACCTGCCGGTTTGACTTCCATGTCTTTGCGATGTTTGTAAGTTCGCAGATGGTCTAGGGGTCTGGATGGTTAGCCTTCACTTCGGCGACCCGGGTTCAAGTCCCGTCGGCTTTTTTTTATTTTCTGTTTAAGGTTATATTTCTAAACAGTTTTGTTCTTGATTTTGGGTATGTCTTGGGTTAGTTTTGATTAGCACTTGGTTAGTTTCCTTTTCTTGAGCCCCCGTAGCGAGCGGAGGGACATGAGAAAAGTGAATCGGGAGGAAGGGAGGAACGGTCCGGCTGCTGTCACTTGACTCTAGTTTCCATAGCAACGCTTGATAAATATTAGATACCTGTGTCTTGCTTGTCTTGCAATATGACGTTTGCTTACATTTTAATTCAAAATTTATTATGACATGATTTTCGATACGTAAAATTATAATAATTTTATGTTTATGTTTTGATTTCAGAGAGGTATTATGAAAGATATCGTTCATTACACGTCCAGAAACACGTTTTCCTGTGCTTGCACCACTTCCGAAACTGGCGTGTATTTATTTACTTAAAACTAGACTATTGACGCTAAAATTAGGGAGCGGGAAAAACCTTTCCCCTGCGGGCGCACGGGAAGGACTTACCTTCTTTGCTCTACAGAGATGAAAGTTTCCAGAGAGGTATTATGAAAATCTAATTTTCAGTATGTCGCGTAACTGTAGATTTAGCACTTGATATTCAGTACATATATTGTATTCGTTGCTTAGCAATATGCAATAACTATACGGGAATAGGCAATAACTGTGAGGGAATATAACATTTCCGTCCTAGGACGGGAATATAATTAATATTCAACGCCTTGTTTGACAGATCTGACGGTTACGAAAAGTAATATTTAGCTGTAGTTTCCGTAGTTACTCGCTCGATTCAAAACTTGATATTATGTTGAGTTTAAATTTAAAACAACATTTTTATTTGGAGTAATATTTGGCTCTATTTTTATAAGTACGAATTCTAATTAATTCCGATCGGATAAAAAATAGTATGTACAACACGTAGGAAAAGCACATTCCTGGACTCCTGTGTTGCAATTACCACAATCGTCCAGGAATGTTTTGCTTTTCCTACTAGTTATACAATATAGATACTATTTTTGTGCGCCCGTACCGGAAAACTTTTTCCCGTGTGGGCGCACCGGAAGGACTTACTGTTTTTGCTCTACAGAGTTGATAGTTTCAGAGAGGTATTATGAAAACTATATTGTAATAATTGTCAAAATTGAAATGCGCAACAAAGAAAGCGATTTGTGTTTTATTCCAATTGCAGAAGCTGCAAAAACGATAACGCTGAGTTTGCTACATGAAAAGTCAGGATATAAATATGAAAAATAATAAGAGGTGTTCACATGACGAAAACCACAATAACGTTAAAAAGAAGAGCGGGTTGCACTCCGGGATTGCCGGCAGAAGTGAAAACTTCAACATTAACGTGGTTAATTTTTGAGTATTTTGGAATTGTTAGGTAATAATTTCGCACGAATTGCTTTATTTATTGGTATAAAAGTACTATCATTTATGTGGTAAAATACAATATTCATGATGATTTTTTTCTCCTCCCGTAGGGTCCACGTATGGGGATCCTGTCGAGCTCAGAATTTCGCTCCGACGCGACGCACCGTTGCAGAGCTACGGCCAAAAAACGGTTTTTCCGCATAATTCCCACCTTAACGTGGAGCCCCGTCGCCCCCCATATGGCCCAAGGTAGCCCCACAGGTACCAAACCTCCCATAAAAATTTGGACCCCCTACCTCATCCTGTTCTCTCGCAATTAATTATTTTAATTTTTTCTTTTCCTCTTACGACGTCCAGATTTGGCACAGAATTTTCATTTTACTCAAAAATGATGTAAGTATAAGATACTCTTGACTAGTTTCACAGTTAACGCACAGTTGAAAGTTTGAACTAGATTTTCCAATTATGTAATGTTGTCACTGCTTCCCAAATATTTCCGATAATCTTTCTAAGTAACAATAACAAAATTGAGTATTAAAATTCGGCAGACCCTAGTTTTAATGCTGATGCATTGGTTTCCACTATCCTACATCCTACTATCTTTATGAAAAAGCCTCCCTGGGTGTCCTAAGCTTACCTCCGTAACCACTGTTCAACTCGTGCGACAACCTTCATGGGAAAGCCCTTCTGTGTGTCCTAACATCAACCGAACACTATCTTCATAGTGCAACCACCATTACAGAAAATCTACTCTAGAAGGTTTCTCCCGTCAAGTGCAATAACCTTTACGGGAAAGCCTCTTTGAATGGTTTTACCATTAACCTTGTTATCCTGCACGAACTATATTAAAACAATGTTAGCCTTAAAATAACGATTGTGCGGTTCATATAAACCCGCAACCACGAAGATACTTGAGAACCCCCAGGGTGCGGCTTTGGAGGCTTATGCGCCGGGGGGTACAAACATAGTGGCGCGTCGAGCTACGCTCTAGGAAGCGATTCACGCGGCGGCGGCGCTTCAAGCTTTTATATAAATATATTGGAAGAGTCTTATACTTAGAAAGCGAATGACGCAATGCTCAGCGACGCGACGGCGACGCGCCGTATTGTCATTGTCTTTATATGGGAACATATAAAAACAATGGTATTTTTTATGTTTTAACCGAATAGAAATAGTTTGATGTGTTAAGATACCCTTCTTTCTGTTCATTATTTCAGGGTCGTAGCTACAATAAAGCTGATCAGAGCATCGCTCTGACATGCAAAAATGTCTGCCCTGGCAGATACTCTTTGGTTGTAGGTTGTAGGGTAGATTGCTGCATAAGCACATGGCAAGGTGGTTTTGACCAGCGCCTCTAGCGAAAGGTATTTTCCAACTGGCAATACTGGCGCGTACATTAATGTCAGATGACTTCGATGTCAGTGTGTCTTTTTGTCTTTGTTTAAATATGAAAAGACCAGAAGGAGCAGCGGATATGTATCCAAAAAGTAGTACAGCCTAAGAATATGGAATTACAAATAGCTATACATTTGTTATGTCATTTTTAAATATATATAATTGAAAAATATGTTTAAATACATTTTAAATACATTACATGTATTAGTACACATTAGATCATATAGTACATAAAATCGTGCCCCTTCAGTCACTGGGATGCAATAGGTGTGCCTAGGAAGAGCCTTTGTTCTCTCCAGGAATAAACTAGAGAAAATAATTGGTTCCCGTAAGAACCAAGGATCACTTACTATAGCCCCGTGCCTCGCAGTTCCCGTCACCCACATTGTCGTAGCTTGCTGCCATTGCATCTTCTATGTTTTCGTTGTGTTTTTAGTTTTTTTAATGATATTTTCAGATGTTTTAAAACCATTGATACTTGTGTTTTGATGCTTTGAGCATTGAGAAACTTGATATTTATTATATTTTTCGTTTGATCCTAAAGAAAATCTCATAAAATCAGGATTAAAGCAGAGACCACCTGTTTTGCAGAGTATTTTTCAGTGTAGTGTTTTTATTGACTAATTTATTTTAAATAAGGTAGGAACAATAAATTATTTTTAAATGTAAGCAAGTCTGGGAGGAATAATATTTTACCTAATATTGTAGAGAAGTTGTCAAACTGGGGGGGAGGGGGTTATTACACAGTGTGTCACTTGGCTACTTGGGTTTTAAACAATATTTTTATAAAAGTAGGTACGTTCACATACATACACTGGAAATTAATTCTTATTTATAATTGTTTAGATTCCTTATGTAGATTGTGACCTTGCTTATCACGTTAGAATATCATAACTATATTATGTCATACAGCAGTGTCGAATCATATATTAAGGATTTTTCATTCATAAACACCCATGTTATTAGCATTATGAATGTAACACTAGTTATACACACAAATTATAAAACTAATGCTTTCTTAATTCAATTTTTTTGCCATAATTTGAAAATAGAATGTCGAACTCTGAGTGCCACAAGAAAATTACTATTTTGAATATCGGTAAAACAAAAGCACAAATATATCTACTTGTTTGTAGAATAAAATAAATTTTTAACTGATTAATGTTCAACTTTTCTCTTTGGATATGATATTTTAGCGTTTTTCTTAAGTTTTTTTAAATTATGCATACTTTTTTGGCCTACACTGTATAAAAGAGTTGTCAGATTTTATTTGATTTTTATCTATTTTTCTCTCATAAACTCATACTCTTAAGGATACTTTTCATAGAAGATTTAATAATCCCCCAATTGTTATACTTCTGTTTACTTTTGGCTTATCTAGGTGCATTTAAATTTAAATAGAAGAAATTGTTAAAAAACATTTTCTCCTATTTATTAATTAAAAAAAAAAACACAGCAAATTCATAAGAAATTGTTTAATTTTATTATCCATTTAGAATTTCGAGTTTAAACACATTTTTATAAACTCTTAACAAGGAAAATAGTCTTGCCCGTACGTCTTTGCCATATGTGTGGCAAGCCTTTCGCGCCAACTTCGCACGTGACAACGTCACGACAGAGCAGCTGTCATCGAAAAATCCAGTAGACATTTCCCGGATGACTTCAAATTGATTCCAGTTTCGGCCGATGACGATGCAACCATCTTCTCTAGTCTATTATTATTGGGTTCTCTCCCCTCATTCACCATTTAAGCTGAATACTCACCTGCGCGAATTTCGCATTTTTTTTACATAAACACTGTCATTTCCAGGTTTAATTATTCGCAGCGAAAAATTTTAATTTCGGCGGCGAATTCTTATGTCAATATGGTCAATTTTGTTTTCATCGATACAAAAACAATAACCATACTATAACCTTAGAATTCTTAGGTGTACCTATGAAATGGATTTTAATAATTATAATTTTTATATGTGTAGGTTTTATCATGCGATGTACCTTTTGAGTCTTTTTGGTAATTACCATAAAAGCAAAACACTTGCACTAGCCAAAAGGCATCAAAGAAGAAAATGTGGGTGAGAACTATATTTTTGCAAAGAAAAACACAAGGGGATTTTCACAATTTAATTGCGGACATGCGCTTAACTGATACCAGTAATTTTTTAAATTATTTAAGAATGAATCCATTTCAGTTTGACTTGCTCCTACATAAAATAGATCCGTTAAACAATAACAAACCGTCTCTGTGTTGGTTTTGGCGTCACAAAATTGGCGGAATTCGTAAAAAAGTTAAAACTGTTTTAACTTTTTGCCGAAATATTCGCGGACGAAATTTCGCGTTGCATGAGTATGAACGAAAATTTACATTCGCGCGAAAAATGGACACCTGTCAAAAAAGCCGAAATTCGGGCAAGTGAGTATTAACCTTAGACAAGGATAATCTAAGGTATTAACCTTTACACCGAAGACAAAGCTTGTCTATGCTTTACACAGTACAGCAGCACAACTTACTAAACATAAGCTGTGACAGCAGTCTCCGGCAACACACATTACATCAGAAATACGGAAAGGCATGACAGAAAGGGACCGATCCGATGGTGTACGATCAACACCACTAGTTAGTAGCGAAGGGAGAATCGGATAATTTTTAGAATTTAATATCTTGCATTCCTATTCGAATACTTTTGAGAATCGAATGATTATTCGAATACAATGAATCGAATTATTTAGACTAGTTTAGAATTCGCCATATCCCAAAAACAGAAACGGAAAACCCAAAGAAAGCCAAAACAGATGAAATAGAGGCATATATAAAGAGCATATAAACAATAACAAAAACGGCCTCGTGACCCGTGTAGTTCCAGCTCCACAGTTGTGCTCGAAGCGCTCGTGTTTCAAGCACATCGTCATAGATAAATATTAAGGGGAAACACATCGCTTAAAGCCCAAACGTTTGTTAAAGCTGGAAAGCGACTCAGACGGCAGACCCGTTATGCGATAATAGGGACACAAGAATAAATTGTTATTTATTCTTGTGATAGGGATTAACGCAAATTGTGACCTGGCCTATGCGCATCATAAACACATGTCTGACACAAGAATCATAAACTAACAGGATTGCTCGATATCATAAGAGTTCGCCAAAATATCAATCGCACGTGCTTGCTTGTGACGTCAGTCGCAGTCCACGACCGGATTGTTTCTATTTGGACAGCGCATTTTAAGGCGTATAAAATCGTTGTGTTTAGTGTTATTTGAACAATTATAATAATTTTAACTCGTGTGTAGGGTGGATACATTTGGGTTCATTGTATTTCTTTAAAAAAAACTTTGAAACAACAGTGTCTTGGAGCTTTAGCACACTTTTAAAGTTGATGTGCAGGGTGTTCTTGAGTGATCATCAACCGTGTTTTTGAGCTTGAACAAAGAGCTAAAGGGAATGTGCTATTCGCGATTTCATTTTTATTTTTTTATGGTTCTATTTGAATAGATATAACAAAATACATGTCACATTCTCATTGATACTTTTTCTATTCTACAAGATGGTGTTATCAGCTTTTCACCGTCTTTGAGTTGTCGTCATCAACTTTATTTTTTTAAATGCGGTCCTGGATTTTTTATTACGGATTTTCAAAGCTGTTAAGGTCCCAATGTCATGTGTTAGAGAGAGACAGAATACAGAATTTTGATAAGATATTACCAGGAAACCATTAAAATGATTTTTTCGAAAAAGTGCGATACAACAATGAGAATGTGAAATTTATTATTTGTTCCAAATCTAATCACACACAACTATTTACTTGGGTAAATTGCTAAACATATACCCTGGTTTGAGGGTTGACACTTTAATAATCATATTATTTATTAATAACTTCTTATGTTAGTTTTTAACCTTTCTTTATGCAAGGCGTTAATGCGTAAAAAAAGGTTTTTGTTTTTAATCCTATTAAAATTCTATTTTGTGTCTCTCTCTCTAACACATGAGTTCTTATGGAAAATGTCACTAATATGAATTTTTCGAATAAGTGCGTTACATCATTGGTTTTGGGACCTTAGAAGCTCTTAATATCCGTATTAAAAAGTCCAGGGCCGTATTTAAAAAAACAAAGTTGATGATGGCAGTTAAAGACGAAACGTCAGCTTGAAAATCTGATAATACTATCTTGAGGAACAGAAAAAGTAGCAATGAAAATGTGAAATTTATTTTGTTATATCTATTCAAATAGAGTCATAAAAAAATAAAAATGAAATCGAGAATATTCGGTTTTTTTCAAAAATCTTCGGAAGTATTCGGAATTTTTAAACTTGTAAGATGGCATTTTGATCAACATCAAACTGCGCAAC
Organism: Pissodes strobi; assembly: GCA_016904865.1. Taxonomy (NCBI): domain Eukaryota; kingdom Metazoa; phylum Arthropoda; class Insecta; order Coleoptera; family Curculionidae; genus Pissodes; species Pissodes strobi. Next base: position 12,644 of record MU192548.1, on the reverse strand, counting down.
TTTGCCTCCATTTAACCGACCTCGTATCTCTTATAGTTTCCGAGATCCCAATGATGAGGCTCGAATCTGGGACACCCTGTACATAGCAGTCAAATCAAGTCAAGTCAAAGCCATTAGACAAATAGAATTTGAAATCACAAAGAATATAAAGTTCATAAAGGTCTATTAAAATTAAAATTAAGATTAAAATTAAGCTAAAACTATCACAAAGCAACAAAAAAGGGAAAAAACAAAATGCAACGCAAAAGTGCAAATGGAACAGATAAAGACAAACGAGACAAAACCACATTTAATTTAAAGAGTCAGTATAAAATTCTCTAAAACTGTAACAAAGGTTAAAAATCTACTCTTTGACTGTAATATGCCTTATCACTTTTTTGTTTGCCTCCTAAACCCTTTATCACATTGCAGCCATCTTAGCTTTCTAGGAAGATGATTAAAACGTTTTTTACCACCGTATATAATGGAACTTTTAATTTGTTCTGAATGGGGGATAGGCTCAGAGTATAAATCTGACGGGTATTGTAAGGACCATTTAGAGACAACTCACTTCTATATTTCCTAAAGATTAGACAGACTGTTTCCAAAGTAAATAGGCAACACAATGTCAAGATTGCATGTTTCAAAAATAAGGGGCGGCAGGAATCACGAACCTTGGCTCCCGATAAATATCGAATTGCTCTTTTTTGCAACACAAAAACTGAATTTAAAAGGTAATCAGAACAAGAGCCCCAAAAACAAATGCCATATTGAAGTTGGGACTCAATTAAAGCAAAGTATGCAGCCCTGACAATGGAGAAGTATAAGTTATTAGATATAACCCTCAAGGCATAACAACCAGAGATCTTATTGCATTCAAGATGTGGTTCTCAAATTTAAGGGAGCTGTCAATTGATAAGCCCAGGAATTTGATAAAACTGGGCGCAGCAATAGGTTCATTTTCCAGATAAACGTCCCCATGACTCATTTGAAATTTAAAATGTTAGTTTTCCCCATATTAAAAGTTAATAGATTTGCAGATCGTTAACAAAAATCAGGAAAAGTAGTGGCCCCAGTACAGAGCCCTGCGGAACTCCGGTATTGATATTTCGTTCTTCTGAGGTGGTATTATTTAACCTAACCATCTGCGTACGCTCTGACAAATAAGAATGGATGAATGAGAATGGTAGGTCAATGCCAAGAATTGATTCTTGGGGCAATTCCAGAAAGCACACCGGTTTTACTAAATCACCATAGGCCAAATGTATTATAATATGTTTCTTTCTTTGTCAAAACACTAGGTTGTGTATGATGTTGTGTAATGATTTAATTTTTGCATTTCTAAATGTCAATATCAATATATTGATAGTATGTTTTATATTTACCATACCCTACCCTACCTACTTCTCATTTATTATTTAATAAGTACTAAACAATTTAATATGGACATTTAATGTAAATAGCAATAGCGTATCTTACCAAATAGTGGTACTTAAGATATTCATAATCCATAAAAGCACTGCAGTTTCCACATCTTTTCCCATAATAAACGCGCCAATACAGGACACAGGACTGCAGCTTACGTCACGGAATACATAACTATACGATAGGTTCACTGAAGACAAATTTCCAATTTTGCCGACAGCGTTTGGCGTCGGTAGAATCCGGATCAATCTGGTTCGTTTCCTGCGATGGCTCGGCTGCGAGAGACAGTATACCGGTGTCAGTGTATATATAAACGCCCTGAGATTGTGTACTGTCGGGTCGCGTTGAAATAATAACCGAGGAAATAATTTTGCAGCAACGATTACTTTTTGAATCTCTCCCGGCAGACAGCTCGCTGATCTAAACCGTGCTGCAGGTGTGCGGTGGCTTTTGCCTTTGATGCAAAAACATCAAAACGATTTTGCTGAGTGACTCTACTCAATATTATATTTATTTGTACTCTGCTTACGTCGCAACAGTGAGAGTTTTTTCATTGCACTGTCGGGCAGATTTAGCAGATTAAGCAATCCTATTAGAGAATTTACTATTCTTGTTTCTGACAAATAGATGTCTTTATGGTCCAGAGAATTGCTTTCAGCGGATCTCGTAGTCGCGTGGCGCAGTGGTTAGATCCTGGGCTTGTGATACGGCGGCCTGGGTTCGATGCCAGTAGCAAGGCATGTTTTTTTTAAGGCTATGTTTGCAAAAAGTTTTTTTCGTCATTTTGGGTATGCTTTGGGTTAGTTTTGTATGATTGCGCCCCGAAGCGAGCGGAGGGTATTGTATGAAGTTAAAAAAAAATACAAATGTTAACACTGTTAACGTAGACATTATGATGCGCGCGCAAGATTAGAACTCGTCAGACAGGAGGACTCGTGTAGATGGTTATGAATAAAATATCTGGGTTGAGAACCAAATGCATTCGAATGCAAGTCAGAATCGAATACTTCGATTGTTTGTATTCGAATAATTTCTTCACTACCATTGTTTATTTCTTATAAAGACAATGTCACTACTAATTACTTTCTAGGAGATGTTGGCAGAGTATAACAAACTGTTATACTCTGGTTCTGGTGTTGGTACGATAGTCGAATATATGCCGAATTCGACTAGCTTAGTGCTTACAACTGCCCCCTGCGATTCGCTTTTTTTCGTTTCCTCATTTTTATTACTCGCGGATGCTGTGACAGTATCGCTACATTCCATTCGTGCGCGCGCACCTGCGCTTCATGTCTTCGTGATGGAATCAATCGTTTGTATGTGTCCTGGTGGTCTAGGGGTTTGCATGATTAGCCTTCACTTCGGCGACTCGAGTTCAAACCCCGTCGGTGTTTTAAATTTTTTTTTAAGGTTATATTTCTAAACTGTTTTTTTCTTGTTTTTGGGTATGTCTTGGGTTAGATTGGGTTAGCACCTGGTTAGTTTCCTTTTCTTGAGCCCCCGTAGCGAGCGGTAGCGAGCGGAGGGCCATTCGAAAAGTGAAATATGGCATGGAATGTAGCGATACTGTCACAGCATCCGCCAGTATTTTTATTCCTGTAGAATTTTGATTTCGGTTCGGATGTAAATATTCGGATTAATCCGAGTATCTCATACTCGGACGCAACGAGTATTTTAGTTCTATTTCTCTCATCACTAGTTTGTTGCAGATCAGGATCAGCTGATTTTAATTTTGTGAATTTTGACAACTTTGTGATCTTTGTATTATTTGATTTATTTGCCTTAAATATATTTTTTTAAGTGTTTTATCTATGTTAAATATGCAATAATAATAAACTAAAACTATGAGTGACATAGATTTCAGAAAAATGACCTGAAGGTAAATCAGAATAAACTTTTTTTGTGAAAAATATTTCAAGATTATCTTTTTCTCCAGATATCGGATTTGCAAAATGTTTCATCCATTAGCTCACAATATTTTTGATGGCATAAGATTTGAACCACTAAATTATTACTTGAATAATGGAAATGAAAACAATTACCCATCATGTCCCCCTTATGGGAAATACATTACCCCCGAAGTGACTATAACTTATGAAACAACCCAAGGATTCAAACAAGAACCTGGAACAATGGTATAGTATATTTCATTACCAATCCGGAAACTAGGCTTTTCCGGTGCGCGCACGACAGTTTCTGGTGTAAGGCGTAGTCGAACACCGGAAGTCCGGAAGTCGTGCAAGCACAGGAAAAGCTGTTTCTGGATGTGTAATGAATGATATTTTTCATAATATCTCTCTGAAAACAAAACATAAACATAAAATTATTATAGAATAACTTCCAATTCATAATTTGTATATCTTTAGATCCGTCGAGATTATTGACATGTCGTTAATCTGTCCTAACTGGAGAGACTGTTTCCGATTATATTAACAAATAGACAGTTTAGAATTGAGAAATCAGTGTATTGTCCAACCAATCGTTGGTTTTTAGAACTGTAATTTTGTTATAATTTCAGATTGAAGATGTAAATGATGCTGCTGATGAAGAAAGAGAGCCTAGCAATACCCAATCCAACATAAGTATAAAAGAAAAGAGAACAACGACTCAAATCTGTAAAATATGTAATAAAACATTAGCGTCATCTTCTAGTTATTATGTTCATATGAAGCAACATTCTGATAGTAAGCCATTTGGTTGTACTAGATGTGATGCATCATTTTGCAGAAAGCCATATTTAGAGGTAATGTTATTGTTACGCATATATTAGACATTTTTTAAAATTTCTGTATTGAGTGCATGATATTAAATCAAACCTGCATTAATTCATACCTTAATCACTTTGACCTAGCTTCACATTTCTACCTTGTATATCCTAACATTTTTGACTGTAAACTAAATGTAGCTAAACTCTGTGATAATTTATCTTGTATGGTTGAATTGGTTGTCCCAGGAAAACATTTTAAATCAAATATTTTTCCAGTGTGGTTTTCCTCAGAACTTAGAGACTGTGGTAGAGTTTATTTAAATAATCTAAGCTCAGAGAATTATGCAATGAATTTGGTGACCTATGTTTTGGGGACTACAGCATCTGCAGGCAGTGGCTTATGTACTTTTCGTTAAACATTGAAGACTTCTGATTTTGCTGGAAGTGGTCTTAGTATTCTATTCTTAAATCCGAAGAATCACAAATATATATCCTCTCTCTACAGATCATTCTGCTTTTTTTTATGGCAATGACACACGCACTAAAGGGAGATCCTACGAGATGTTGATTGATATGGTTCTTGAATAGCTGTAGGCTGTAATTTGGGGGAAACAGATGACCTGGCAGGGAGTTCCACAGTGGTGCAGTGTGCCAGACAAAGCAGTCCCTGTAAAGCACTAGCGTCTCGCCGATACCGGCAGCCTTGATCCCGACTTCTGCCGAACGGCACGGTTTGTGGCGCTACATGCATTGTTTATTGTTTACATTTGTATTTTTACATTTTCACTTCATGCAATGCCCCCCGCTGGCTTCATTCTCTATGGGGCGCAGCCAACAAAAACTAACCCAAAACATGCCAAAAATCTAACCGTTGTTTGAGTAAAGGAGATACGGCGATAAACAGTTGCTCATTGCCGTGCCTTCAAGTTGTTGGTAATAGTGATTTTTATATTGAAAACAATTTTGATCGATGCAAAATTTGGATATTTACAGTTAAATACTCTTGTTTGGTTTATTTATTTATTTATTTGTCAATTTAACGGGATAAACCCAATCGTACAAAGTACTAACAAGTCACAATCAATAAAACTGAAAACTAAGAAAATAGTAACAATACAGTACAGTCGAGAACATGACTTATCAGAGACAAATTACTTATTAAACATAATAAAATAATTGGTGGAGCTCAAAACAATTATACATTAAAAAAATAAAAAACAACAAGCAAGTAAACATTTAAAAAAAACCAATACAAAAATCACATTGAATCACTTTGAATTTAAACAGTGCGTACTACTGCAGCAAAGACTTAATACGACTAAAAGGAGTACCAAACACATCCACCTTGATTTCATTGGCATATGCCATGGCATGATTAATCGAATTCAACTGCCCATAAAGAGTGCAATGATATTCCAAGGTGAATGTGTTCACAACCCTAAGGTCCCTTACAGGAACATTTATGTTTAACGATGCCAACAATTCAGAACAATCCACATAATTATTGAGTAGTTTGCACACAAAAAGCTGATCACTAATCTTCCGCCTATCATACAAGGACTGAAGACTTAACATGCTCATCAGGGAAGGATAATCAATGGATTCTGAGGGTATGTGCAGCTTGAAGCCAAAATAGCGCAGGAATTTTTTCTGTATGCGTTCTAATGCATTTATATGCACCGAACAGTGTGGTGACCATACGCAGGTGCTATTCTCCATGTGAGACCTCACCAAGGCAGTATACAGAGTCTTCAGAGCCCACAGATTATTGAAATCCCTCGTATGTCGCTTGACAAAACCCAATATTTTTAGCGCTCTATTACAGCATGTGGTGATATGTTCAGCAAATGACAACACTGTATCAAATACTACACCCAGGTCACGAATGCTCCCAACATTATCCAACAATACACCACCCAAACGATACACATTAATCTTAGGGGATATTCTTCTTGAGAACTGAATACATTTGCACTTTTGAGCGTTCAGCATCATTTTGTTTTTATCACACCACTCCTCAAATCTGACAAGGTCATCCTGCATCTCCCTGCTTGCTCCATTTGAGTCAAGAGACATATATTTTGAGATCATCTGCATAAAACAGAAACTTACAATGTTGAAAGCATTTAGTTAAATCATTAATGAAGAGACTGAACAAGAGAGGTGCAAGATGGCCCCCCTAAGGAACCCCTGAGGTAACAGCGATCACATTGGAGCGGTATGACTTGACCTTAACAGTCTATCTGCGGCCCACAAGATAAGAGTACAGCCAAACAATCAACGAGCCACCCACACCATACTCTGACAGCTTATCAATCAGCAGACCATGATCAACTCTATCAAAGGCCTTGGAGAAATCAGTGTATACTGAGTCAACAGACACTCCACCCTCCAACGCCCTTGACAGAGCCCTCTCATATATTATTAGGTTTGTTGTTATAAAGCGACCCCCAAAAAAGCCAAGCTGCTCAGAAATAATGACATTATGAAAGATTTTTGTTAAAAAGTCATTCACCCGTGACTCAAAGACTTTAGGGAACTGAGATGTCAAAGTGATAGGACGATAGCCTTCAATATCACTCCTATCCCCATTGTTCTTGAAGATGGGGCATACAAAAGAATACTTCCAGGTCACCGGAAATATCCCTGAAACCAACGATTTGTTAAATATAAGCCACAAAGGCCTAGCCAATGCAAAAGCACAGCTTTTCAAGAATAGAGGAGGTATCCCATCACGTCCCGGTGACATACTCGTATCCAACTGAGACAACTTTGCATAAATATCCGAGATCTTCAGCACAAGACTATTAACATGAACAATATTACGAAACTGGTAAGGAATACCCGGGGTGTCCGGCACCGATGCTGAAAAGTCAACTGGCTCATATACCGAAGAGAAGTGCGCAGCAAATGCATTCGCAATGCTCTCACCATCGGTCAGTGTTCTCTCCCTATATCTCATTGTTGAAGGCAGCTCATTACTCTTAGTTTTGGAGTGAATGTACTTCCAAAAACTCTTGGGATCCTGCAAAACATTATCCTCAATTCTAGCAATATACTTTTTATAGCATTCATCAGCCTGACATTTACATAAAGACCTCAAATCCCGAAACTTATCATAATCAGACATACTAACAGATACCTTATACTTCTTGTGTGCAATTTTTTTCAGGAGAATATTGTTCTTAAGTTCGGTACTAAACCATATAGGGAATTTAAAACTATTGTATCCTTATCAAAACTATTCATCTTAAGTAATTCCCCAAGGTATTGCAAGGCCTGTGGGATTGGTACACTAGGGAACAATGAGATTAAAATTTCACATTAAGGTTTCTACCCATTCATTAAGGTTTGTACCCTTAAAATAAACTTAAAAACTCAGGAAAATGTATCCTAAGTCTGATAGTCCTCAGGAAGTCGTAAACATTGTGGAAAACCTATCTTCTCAATAGTTTGATAAAGATGAATTAGGTCTTTTAAATAAGGGTCTGAATTTTGCAATGCCTCCACCAAAGGATATCTTACTTGATATTGTCGTTTGGCAAGAAATCTTTATCCATACGATTTTAATGCGATAACAGAGTACGTTAAATACGAGACCTAAAGTTAATAAGAGAAAGAGACGAAATTCCCCTGGTTTCCCCTACTCCCCTTCCATTCAGCAACAAACGCGCGGGCGCTCTCGCATAGGACGACCTTCGTTGGCGATGAAGACCACCAATGCAGATCGACCAACCTTCTGTATTACGGCGTTGCCAAACTTAGTGAAAATTCATCAGATCTTGTGATTTTGAGAAGGTTTTGTTGATTGGTGAAAATTGTTTATTTTATAGGTCAAATCTGGTGATTTAGGGAATATTGTACAATTTAAATTTTTTTCTATGCGGATTGCAGTAAAATAAAAACCTCTATTGTATTGTACGTATTAAATTTATACTATAACGGCATCACTGCAACGCCAGCTGGGATTTTTTAGAGTTCGGAACTTCCCCGAAAATTGCGTTACCCTAAAATATAAAAATAATTCGCGTCTACCTACCGAATTTTCAGTCTTCACGCATGCGTACGCTCTATTTCATATATTTTTCAAAGTTCTTTTTTCTTCATTTGCATTGCATTGCCTTATGTTAGTTATGCTTGGTTGCGCCTCCGGAGCGAGCGGAGGGGCACGTGTGAAGTGAAATATTAGAACGACAACAGTGGGCTGCTGCGAAATTAGCAGGTCCGAAGGTCGAAAATTTGCGATAGGTACACGTGAGTTAAAAATAAAGTCCGATCATCATATTTCCGCTTTGCTTGCGTTGCGTCTTGCTCTTGAATTATTTCCTTCCCCTACGTATTTATTTCGACATATTAGTCGTCATTTAGGAATTTTGCAATTTAAGAAGACCCATTGTTTGCTCATTGCGTATGACGCTTTGCTCTACTGGTTTTTTTTAAATTGTACTGTGTTGTTTGTTAGATAGAGAGTGTTGTTGCAAAATAGTAACATTGATACAAGTTTGGACTACATTCAGTTTTCGAAACAAAATTGCAACCTCAAAAAGGGCGACGCTACTGCACTTTAATCAGAATTAACAAAATTTGTTAGTGTTCTTTTAGTTTTACCACACAGTAGTGCCTGCGCTGAGCACGATAATTTGGATTAAACAAAAACTAGAAATAAACTCTTGTCTGAAACTTTATCTGGAATATTGTACTTCAAAAGGCAAACAAACGAAAATAACCAACATTGCTTTTGCTACAATATTCCAGATAAGCTTTTGGTTAAACGTTCTGCATTCATTTATAGTAATTGATGAAGTAGTTGTAAAAATATTGTATTCAGTTTAAATTTACAGGTAAAATATGTCATGTTAAGTTAAAGTTAAGTTTGCAATGCTAAACAGTTAATGTTTTCGTTCCATTGAATACACACAACCATTCATATTTTATTTTTCTTTTTAAATTAAGTTTTTGGAATTAATTTGGGTGGAAATTATTCATTATTAAATTTTTTGTAACCAATTTGTTAAAAAAAAACATAACTGCTGATAAAATCTGGTGAAATCTGTCAACTTTTCAATTCGCAGAATATGGTGAAATCTGACAATCGCCTGGCAACAATGTCTGTAAGCGCATAGAAACAGGTTATTATATTTACAAGAGTCTAGCGACCCGACCAAATTTTTGATACCAAAGGCCACCTATACTACATAGGCTGGCCTTGCGTGGAATATATTCACAAAGAAGGGAGATTCTTTGTGAATGTATTCGCGGAAACACATGCAAGCTACTGTATATCGACTATAATACGGCTTTTGTTAAATATATCCTGGGTTTTAGTTAAATAAAGCAACATATTTTGGAAAAAGTGCATCCAAATTACGGGCACGTATTACAATAAGTAATATCACTTTTCGCATGGCCCTCCGCTCGCTGCGCTCGCTACGGGGGCTCAAGAAAAGGAAACTAACCAGGTGCTAACCCAAACTAACCTAAGACATACCCAAAATCAAGAAAAAAACTGTTTAGAAACTTAACCTTAAAAAAAATAAAAAGAAAACAACGGGGTTTGAACCCGAGCCGCCGACGCCGATAAATGCCGCTGCCGAGTTCAGACCTAACCATCTAGTCCTCTGGACCACCACGCCTTATATGCGAATCGATTGCATCACGATGACATAGCGCGAATGCAATCGCTTGAGTCAACGTCATCTGCACTAGATGGCGCTAGAGTCGGTATCGAAAATTATATCGGGTCTACAGACGCTTGTTTATATTTTGCATCATTTCCACACAGCCCCTTAATATTTATCTATGCACACAGCCTTTTGTTCGTGAAATACTAACTGGTGGGTATCTAAGAAAATAAAAATGTATTCTCGTGAACAAAAAATTAACATTATTAAATGGTACTTAAGGGCTGATAGTGCCGATGAAGTTATTGGTCGGTTTGCATTTTTTTATCCAGATCAGCCGGTCCGAACGAGAAAAACAATTTTAAACGATTTTCATCGTTAGTAGGATGCATTAGCCAGTGTAGCAAATTTTTATATGAAGAGGCTCGTCCTATCCCTCAAGACATGATCGAAAGGGACGAGAATGTATGTGCCTTTGTGGAAGCAAATGAACCTTGCTCCAGCATCCAAATTTCCCAAGAAATTGACATTCCGGATCGGACAGTTAGGCATGTTTTAAAAATGCATGGGTATACGTCCTACAAAATAAAAACTCCAAGAAATTTTCCCAGACGATTTTTTCCGGCGGATGGAGTTTTGTGAGGTTAGGAGGGAGAAAATAGATGAAAATGAAGATTTTTTTAAAATATTCTGTTTACAGATGAGTCATCATTTCCTCTTCACGGCCATCATAATCCTTCAGTCGCCAGATATTGGTCGCGGGAAAATAAACATTTAAGCGTGCCATTAACCCTTCGAAACTAACCTTGCCGAAAATTACAGTTTTACTAACCTCGGTCTGTGAGACCGATTATTTATAAATAGATGTAATTAACTACTTTTTTGTTGTTTACTTTTATTTATTGTATTAATAATACATATACAAAAAAAAACACATACAAATTTGTTTATGCCCTTAGAACGTGAGCTGGTACTAGACCGAACACGAGACAGCTAAGATTTAGGCGAAAATGGGGACTCGGGGGTTTTCGGGGTTGGGAAAAAACGAATTTGTACATAAAAAACTGTGACCCCCTAGGGAGTGGGCTCCGCGATAAAAAAAATCGATTTAATCGGTGGAAATCGACGAAAGTCGGTGTGGTAGGTCGGACAAGTACCGTCTAAGCGAAAAAAATATTTTAGAACTTAGGGGGCCCCTATTTAGGGGCCGAGGGGATCCTGTGGAGACAGAGGGCTGAAATTTGGGTTAGGGGAGTTTTCGACGACGCCGAGTTCGAATCTGACCTCGGCGGGACTCAACCTCCGATAGGTTCCGCGGTAGGAGCCAAGGGGTGTTTCACTCATGCAATAGGTGTACAAATCTCATACATTCGTGTTGCAGTCCCGCATACAGTCGATACAGTCCCATGCAGTTATTGGTGCCGTAGCGTACATTCCATGTACATTCGCGAGAAATTGTATGCAGTCGCGTGAAGTCGAGCATGCAAGCTTGTTCAATCTTGTCACAAGACTACGTAGATACCCACACAAATGAACCTAAGTGCGCGCGCACGCACTATTCCCGTAACTTTTATTTTCAATTTTGTATTCTTTATTTTGACATTATTTGTTGTAATTTTGATGTGGCAGGAGCTAAAATTTATTATTGGGAGTACATGCAAATGTGTATGGCTGTATCAAGGGAGGGCGAGAGTTTAAAAGAGTATGGTTAATTTCCCGAATGGCCCTCCGCTCGCTTCGAGGCACAACCAAACCAAACTATCCACTGCACTAAAAACCTGCTGAAGGCAATTCACTGGACCGTAGAGACACGAGTATATAAAAGAGTTACGGAAATAGTGCGTGCGCGCGTTTGGGTTCATTTGTGTAGTTTTATATAGCGGCATCATTTGGTTTTCTTTTGGTTACATAGGGTGCGTTCACCAGACGCCAACAGTTGAGTAGTTGAGGCAGCGTTTGCGTTCAGCAGCTCTGATGACAAACTGCTTAAGCTCAGCAGCTGCCAATTTCTCTCAGCGGGAATATTTTACGCTGACTTTGGTCAACGTTTGCTTAGACATGCGCAGAGGCAGAAATGCGTGCCAAAGTTTGACATTTCACCTGATATATTTTTGTTTTTGTTGATTGATTAATAATTATGTTGCTTTGTAATATTGTTGGTAAATAGTATATAACCATAGAGAAAGCAAAAATCTTTGTCTATGTATATAACTTCCCCCTTAATATTTATCTATGTATATAACATATATGGTAAATAATCACGTCATGGAGGATCTACCAGTAGTACCAGTTCACAGTTTGGTTTTTAATCAGAGATCCGCAACGGCAACACGTAATTGCAAACGATAAAATATGATGGAATAACAGAACAGAAGTATGTAATGAATGGAAGGGTGGTATAAATGGATGCACATCTGTTGTAAAATTTAAACAAATAAGAAATTATATTAATCTATAAACTGTTTTTTGGACAAGGTTTGTGAATAGATATCTCTTGACACTAAATGTAAATTCCAAAACCAAAACTTTAATGTGCATAACTGTGCATTAAAAAAGAAAGGAAAAAACACAAAACGAAGGTTATGTCCTGATATTGCTAGCAGCTGTCAAAAGCTTCCAAACAAAAAACCAAAACTCAACGGGGCGTTCAGACAATTTCGAACTGCTAACATTCATCAGTTGAGTGATGCATGTCAGCTGCTGACGCCTGGTGAACGCACCCATAGTAACTTTAAGGCGATTTTGTGAGGTTGTGTTTTGGTTTTGGTTGACACAGATGAATATAATATAAAAGCCGGAAAAGATATATAATAAATTTTTTATTTGTTTAGAATTTGTGCTTAGACATAATTTTGATTCGATGGTTAATTATTTTTTATTGTACCAATTATCCCATTATAGTCAAGAGCTCC
>JAEQML010059499.1:0-28548 GCA_016904865.1 Pissodes strobi | reverse complement strand
TTTTTCAGTGATAGTAGCATTTATAATGAAATGAAAATATATTTTTAATAGTTATTTAATAGAAGAAAATAGTTATTAAGCTACTTTTTGAATATGTCAATTGTCATTAACCAGATATTTGTCATATTTATATGTTTTTAAATAAAATTTGTATGCTTCATTCCTTTTTATTTGTCTCAAAAATAATGATAACCATTTTATTTTTAGGCTAGCAGTGGAATGATTTAATTTTTCGTTTAACCATTGCGAGCAGAAAAACTCTATGTGCCACAAAAACGTTTAAATGGGGATAAAATTGCGTATTTTCGGTATCTCATAAATTTCGTGTTCAAATTTGAAATTATTCAGGAAATAAGTTTTCGGAAATTTTATTTCAATATTAGCTGTTGAATAGTATATTATGCAATTACCATTCATTGCAAATGTAAGTTGAAAATGCTTTTTCTATTTTGGTATCATAAAGAAGTCTTTCCGATACGCAAAGTAGTGTCGAAAAGAAGCTCTTTTCGACACTATTTTTGACGACTGGTTGCTATGATATTAACAAAATTGTTCAATGTCAAAGCTCACTAGCAAAAATTTCGACACCGTTTTGAATGGGATTCCTAATAATACAGACGTCAAAAGTGACAAGATGGCCGTCCAACTTTTGATCGCGACTTGAATAAATTAATGTTTTTCATTAAAAAAAACGTGCAAAATAGCACTCTTCGCCCAGTTTTGTTTGGTTTCAAATGGACGTTTTAAAGCCCGAATTTGTGAGACGCAACGTGTAGCTTTTTTGTATTTCGTGAGTGATGATTTCCTATAAATATGTTTTATAAACTTTTTATCAAAATTACGATGGTCTTGCGGTGTGAGGTATGCAAAAGCTCCAGCTAATATCATCCGAACCTGAGTTTCCACAAGTAAGTAAAAGTAAATGAAACACAGTAACAGTGGGCATCATTTTGTGATGTGATTAATTAATATTTTATAATACTTACCTATGTATGTGATATTAATGGATAATCTGATATGTTTGCAGTCATTTACCAACCTCTATTAAATCATTTTTGAAGTGAATACTTCTTTGGTTTCATGACAGTGGTTTTTCAAGGACACGGAAAGATTTCGTGACACAGTTTATGAAAAATTGATTAAAACGTATCGGAACCAGCTCAAATAAGTAAAATAAGTTGATACTAAGTGAAACTAACCCACAGTTGATTGGACCACTAACTACAAATAAGTTAAGACTAAGTGAAACAAACCGAAAATTAATTATTTATTATGATGGACTCACATTTTCAAAGTCTACACCTATGAACTGTCCCTGCTTTCGCTCAGGCGGACGCGAGCAACACTACATTAGTAGTGGGGACCAAAAACAAATGTCTTTGGTAGGGAGTAGGGACGAAGTTTGCTCACGGCGAGGATTCGGTGGGGGTAAAAGTTTGTACACGATACATAAAAATATAAGGAGGCGGGACAATCGTTTTGTTGATATTTGATGCAAGATTTCAGATTTTTATGGATGAGTTGTCGGGTCTCTTTGGGATAAATGTTTTTGGAATTAACTAAAGAATTTGCATACTCCGAAGTTGATTCATTCCACACGTCCAGAATTTTGTTCCATAATTTCGATCGGGTTGATGTCAGGGCTACGCGGAGGCCAATTTAAAACGTTGATATTTCTTTGTCTCATCCATTCAGTAACAATTCGAGCAGTGTGCACTGGACAATTGTCATGTTGGTAAATAAAATTTCCAAATTGTGCCGTAACTGATGATACCATAACGTTTTCTAATATATTAATATAGTGTTGTGCATTAAATCTTCCCTCAATCCTTGTGCAAATTCCTCATCGAAACGTCTCTTTGGAGGCCTATACACCCTAATACGGCCATTAAAAAATGACTGAAACACTTTCTCGTCAGTAAAAATAATATTTGACCAAAAATTGACGTGTTCTGCACAGTACTGTAATGAGAAGCCAACTATCTCCTCCTTGTTTGCCTCAGTAACATAAGGCTTTTTTACTGCTGCATGACTGCGTAAGTTTGATCTTTGTTTTATGCAGTTTCTGGCAGTTCTAATGCAGCCTAAGAAATGACTTTCTCTTTTCGCCGTCACAGCTGATTGGATAAGGGTTTCTCTTAAAAAACTAATAAGGCGCTCATCCTCTTCTTCTTAAGAAATCTTACGTGCTCCGCTTCCTATTTGCCTTTCTAAGGAATTCCTTTGGTCCCATTTTGTTTTTATATCTTGCACTGTACTTTTTCCTATACCAAATCTTTCTGCTACCCTTCGCCTCGACCAACCTTCTAATAATATAATTATTTTAGCTTTTTTCTCTTTATTTAAATGTGGCATTTTGAAGTAACAGTATAATGTCAAAAACAAAAGGTAAGTCTAATATCAGGGTAACAAGTAGGTGAAAAGGTAGAAAAGCGCGATTTACTATATATAAATATGGTGTCCGGTTTTCATTTGCCGTAACCGTACGTTATTGTTGTAATATGTTTTGAATGGTAGGCATCAGTGGAATATATTCGCGGAAATACATGCAAGCTGCTGTATATCCATTATAAATCGGCTCTTTACCCATTTTTTTTTTTTATCATTAAAGTAATATTTCACTTTACGCATTGACGTCTCGCTTCCCTCGCTACGGGGGCTCATCAAACAGGAACTAACCAAAGCCATTGTTTGAGTAACCCAATGCATGCCCAAAATCAAGAAAAAAAAACAGAAACTAGTACGACAATCGGATCTTATATCTTTTCTAACAACGATTCATTTTCTATCGACGATTCACCATTCACAGGTCGTATTTCTACTTTTAAACCATCGGGAAGCAACAATAAGATATTCAATATTCCATTCATCCGGCTAGGTTTCTAAAGCGCCACTTGAGTCGCTGCAATCACGCTGAAGCTACAGTGGCGCTTTACATAAAGCCACTGTAGCGGAAGCGTATAGAAAATTTGTGTAAACTGCTACGTAGAGATAAATGTTATTCACGAGAGTCTACTGCTCCTACTAAATTTTCGATGCGAAACCGTGCGTGCGGTTGTGCAGAGAAAACATCTGTCGCGCCCGACGGTAATCGAACCCGCAGCGCAGAAGTGACAAGCAGAATCTACGTACTACACCGCCGCGCCGAGGGGTTGAAGCAATTTCGCTAGAACGTAAATTCCGATACATTCGGCTATATTACGCACGAACGTTATGTTGCGCATGCGCATTTTATATTTTAGATTGAATATCTTACTGGCTCGCCGATTGGATTTAAGTACAAATACTACCTGTAAATAATTATTTGTGTGAATCATTGGTGGAAAAGAGGTTGATTGTCATATTGCCTGTTTTTATTTTTGATGTGTAAAGATCTTACGCAGCGGTATGAGGGTAAATCTCGTCATAACCATGCGCAGTGATTTTACGAGGGCTGCTCAAATATTTGTGCATGTTGACATAGGATATGTTTACATATCATTTTCTCACATATTAGCAGACTCGCTCATTTTTGTCTTGATTTTGCGTATGCCTTGTGTTGGTTTTAGTTAGTTTCTGTGCAGTGAGCCCCCGTAGGGAGCGAAGCGAGCGGAGGGCCACGCGCGAAGTGAAATATTAGCTAAAGATAAAAACATTGATTAAGAGCCGTATTATAATGGATATACAGCAGCTTCCATGTGTTTCCCCATATATACTCCATGACTAACTTCAGAATTACAGGACGCGGCAAACTGATCATAAACATATAAAATATACATGCGACATTACGTTCGAATGTTGAAAAGTTGAACGGTGCGGTTAGATGCAAGTATGGTCATGTTATTTATGATGTGCTCTTTGACAGCTGGACGTTGAAATCGACATCTCTCCCTAGAGCGAGAGATTAGAGGATAAATACCGTAGACGTTGCCCGTACCACATCAGAAAGCTTCAGAGTTGCGCGTTCATCACATCGCTGACAAAAGCGTCTAATATTACTTCACGCATGACCCTCCAATGGCTTCGCTTGCTACGGGGGCACCATCAATAGAAAGTAAAAAAACTCATCCAAGGCATGCCCAAAATGAAGAAAACATTTTTTTGCACATAATATTAAAAATAAAATAAAAAACATGTTTTGCCACTGTTTGCCAACAATGTAAAGTACGCGCAACTCTGAACCCCTCTGATGTGGAACGGGAAACGACACAAGACGTTGCCCGACCCACATCACGGGGCTTCAGTGTTTAAATTTCGGTTAGTTTTGTTTGGTTATGCCAGTGGCGGATTTAGAGGGGGGCGAAGGGGGTTTCGCCCCCCCCCCCCTGAACTAAAATGTAATTGCGTTGCTTGTTTTTTTTTTTTTTTTTTTTGGTGTTTTTTTTCCTTTTCTCCTAATCCGCCCCCCCCCTCAGAAAAATCCTGGATCCGCCCCTAGGTTATGCCCCAGAGCGAGCGAAGCGGGCGGTGGCGGAGCGCCATGGGTCAAGTGAAAATGAAATGTAAAACAATTCTGAAGCCCTGTGACCTGGTCCGTGCAACATCTTGTGCACACAATCACTGATAATCGATGTTTGGAAACATCTACTTCTCGCGTCGATGTTTTCGACGTATCTAAAAACATAGTGCATCCCTACCGAGTCACATACCATTGTTTATACACAATACACTAATACCATACACGGTTCCGGTTTATCCTAACTCTAAACCCTACGCATGCGCATTACGACAGAAACTGATAGAAACTTCTTTTTCTGAGTCTGAGAACTCTGAGATCACTTCCGGTCCTGCCGTCGAAGGACGAACGCGATGGAAACGGATTACTGAATTCGGCACGGGTAGTGGAAGCTTTTTTGCTTAGAAAACGTGTTCGAATCCTTCGGGGGTCTGGGAAGTCGTGCCGTCTAGGAAGTGTAAGGGGTGGGTCGCGTAGTGGAGGTTGATTCCTACTATGACTTCTGGTCTTATTTTCGTACGCAGTAGCGTGGCCTGAGGGCGGTCGGGGGTATATCCTGTGGGGATTTGGAGTCACTGACAGAAAATGGTTATACCTACAATGTGCCAAACCTTGCTTAAGAACTTAGTCGTGCAGTTCATTTGCTTAAGTTTCAGGCTCACAGGCCCGTTTTACTTGAGGTTCTTTCCAAATAGTCCCCTCACACGGGAACAACGTGTAAATTACGCAAGACGGTCGCGCTGCCTCTAACTAAGCGCCGGTAAAGGGGCGTGCTGGCAATTGCCTCTTAACAAAGCCATAAAACAAGCATGCCAGCAACTCTGAGATCTGGGACTGGCGTCTACTTATCGCAAACTTTTGACCTTCGGATCTGCGCATTTGACAGCAGGTCGGTGTTCTAATATTTCACTTTACACGTTGTTAGGTGCGCAACCAAACGAAACTAACCCAAGGCAATGCCCAAAATCTAGAACAAAGAATTTTGAAAAATATATGAAATAGCACGTACGCATGCATGAAGGCTCAGAATTGAGGTATGTAGACGCGAATGCATCTGAGACTTTAGACACGAACCAATAATATTTATCTATGACATGAACCAGACAATCCAAACGACTTGGAGCTAGACCTAGCGCGGTACCTAATCAGCCGAATGTATTATTTCACTTCACGCATGACCCTCCCCTCGCTTCGCTCGCTACGGGGGTAAAGAACAGGAGCTCACCAAACTAACTGAAGGCATGCCCAAAATGAATAAAAAATATTTTTTACAAACATAATCTTAAAAAAACTAAAGCCGACAGGAATTGAACCCTGGGCCGTCGACTAGAGTCTAGATCTAGCGTTTGTTTTTTACATCCCGGCACCTGGATCCCAAATCCCTGAAGTCATGTAATATGTATTGAATGCAGTGGAATGTATTCGCGGAAACACATTCAAGCTGCTGTATATCCACTATAATACGACTTTCGTTAAATATATTCTTGTTTTTAGTTAGAGAAAGCAAAATATATCGTAGAAAGTGCTGACAAAGTACGAGCACGTATACAACAAGTATTATTTCATTTTTCGCATGGCTATCCGCTCACTTCGCTCGCTACGGGGGCTCAAGAAGAAGAAACTAAGCAAGTGGTCCGCCGCGCCGTATCAGAGGTCCCAGGTCCGGTCCAGTATCTAACCACTGAACCACCAGAGCACTCAGCACTGTCAGAAAATTCATTGTACGGCAAATACATCGGTAAGTTTGAAGAGTTGCGGATAGTTTGAAAACATCACTTTCGTTTCTGCGTGCGCGCGCACAGATCTTGCATTTGCGCTATGTCTTCCCGATCCAATCAGTTTGTCCCAAGAGTCCTCGTGATTGAGGGGTGTGGATGGTTAGGTTTTGATTCGGCGGCCCGGATTCAAATCTTGTTGCTTTTTTAATTTTTTTCCAAACAGTTTTTTCTTAACTTTAGGTAGGTCTTGGGCAGGGCCTATTTTCCAAGCAGTTGGGTTCTATGCCCTAGCAATTTTAAGGGCCCCATATGACTTCGATCTGCTCCCATTTGATTTCCAATATAATTTTTCATTCAGATATAAATTGAGTTTTTCTATTATTTATAAATTTCCATTCATTTTAATTAAAAATTAACTGATTTTAGAAAAACTAGAAAAGAAACACGAAATAAGATAAAAAAGAGTTTTATTGAACCAAAACATAAATTAAAATTAGTAAAAAATAAAATAATATTCAAATTAACAGAAATACGCTGAGGTCACCACTTTTCTTCGAAAACAGTTTGAATACATAAGGGTAAACACAGCCAGATTTGGGACTATACACTAACCACTCACGGAGAACTATTTCGCCGTTTAATTTAACTTTGTAAAATGCTGAACTTTGTAAGTGCCTGTTTTTTACGGTCAAATTGTTTCGCACACCCCCTATATTTTGTTCTCGTATGTTTTTAATAAAATGTTCCTGAAAATCTAAGCGTATATTCTTGGGCCAGTCTGCTAGGTCAAAGTGAAACGCCTCTTAGGCTTAGGCTTCTTGAGAAGTAAGGACCCTATTGGTTGCATTGCCAATTTCTGAAGTACTGATGTTAACAATAGGTTTGTTCCACTTCCGTTTGGTTCTCGGTCGGATTTTGAGCAACGCGTGGCACGTTCAGGGACCACCACTACTTGCCACAGAGTCCTAGGCCCGGACCTATGGGCCTAATGGTAAAAAAGGCCCTAGTCTTTGGTTAGTTTTGGTTAGCACTTGGGCTAGTTTCCTTACGTTGAACCTACGTAGGGAGTAGGGTTGTCAACTTTCAAAAAGCCATTTGCTGGTTTTGGGGCTTGAAAATCCGGGACAGCCTTGCACATTCCGAGACGCAGTTATTTATTGAAAAGACACCATAGTCGGACCTTTTTTTCATCGTAAGGACTTTGTTTTCAACTCAGCACTTTCAGCACGGAGCTGCATTACGTTACGATGTTACGAACGATCTCAGGTTGAAGTTCTCAACCTGTTAATTTTTTAGATGACGTCTCAGACCGATTTTGGTGTTTTTCCCCCAGAAACAACATAAATTGAGCGTTTTTACGTAATGTTTGGCCTTTTTTTTGTACTTGCGGAAACCTAATAGTCATCCACTGTCTTGCGGTACAGTGGATGGATTAAAAAAAATTGAAAATATCCTGTTTCTTCTAATATTTCACTTCGCCCAAGAGCCTCTCTGTTCGCTTTGCTCGCTCCGGGAGCGCATCCAAAGAAAATTAACCCAAACTAATCCAAGGCATACTCAAAATGAAAAAAAACTGACTGAAATTTTAGTCTTTTGCGCACCCCTCGATAAGATTAGATTTCTACAGTAAAAATTCAGTTTTTGAACTTATTTTGGCCATGCCTTGGTTAGTTTGGTTTGGTTGCGTCTCCGAAGAGAGCAAAGCGAGCGGAGGGCCATGCGTGAAGTTAACAGTACTCTTTTAAATTCCAGCCTATAATATGAATAATTGAATATTTCCTATATTTATACACTTTTTCAACCCACCCAGCACCCCTATTCGCTACACTGTCCCTTAATACAATAATTACTATTAGGTTTCCGCAAATAAAAAAACGTCCAAAAATGTAAAAACACTCAACTTAGGTGTTTCTGAGGAAAAAAAACGACAAAACCGATCTGACACGTTATTGAGGCTAACCTTGCTTTAGCTATTTATAGCGATACATCTGAATAGGAACATCGATGGACAGTCATAATTCATAAGATAATAAGTGCATTGAAAGTATATTGAGAATTCGCGCTTCGCGTGATTAATAATACGTTTGGGTATTTATTTTTGTTTTGAATTCTATATCTTGTCATTTCCGGGACAATCAACGTCCCGCAAGTGATGCCTGCAGGACGGGTGGTTTATAACTCCAAATTCGGGACAGTTGCCAACCCTAGTAGGGAGCGAAGCGGAGGGCTATGCAAAAAAGTGAAATATGCGCAGGAACGAAAGTGATATTTTCAAGCTATCCGCAGGTAAACTGGAGGCTGATTAGTTACTCTGCTAGATCTAGCTCTATCCAACCAAACGTCACATATGATAGTCGATAGTCCTTTTTACTCCTTTTGCTAAAAAGAAAATTATTGAGACGAGATTAGACTTTAGACTATATAAAATTGTTGGTTTACTAAAAATGCTGTGTAGAAGTAAAATTAGCTCATGTTGTAAGCGGTATTTAACCTATGTTAGTGTACATTCATATCCATATTTTTTAGGTAAGATATGTTTTCAGTCCCAAATTCAATACAGGCACTTTGGTCTAACAACTATCTGCCTTCTAAATCAAAAATTTCGAAAAGAAAGGGGCTTACCATTAAATCCAAATGCATCAGGCGTTCTTACTGACGGTCCAGACTACAGTTACCTCGATGGCCGTATCACACCTTTAGGACAAGGTCAGAGGAAAAGAGTTTTAAAAAACCAAGATGTAAAATCACAGATAATAGCTTTGAGTAAAGAAATTGATTTTGCGGTTGAGAGATATAAGCAGCAACAAATTCAAGAAAATAGTCGGAGGCAGGAAATTCTGGATAAGAAATTGAAACCTAAAGGAGCAGCATTACTGACATCCAAAGACAGTTAAAAGAAAATTATTTTTTCATTAGTATTATTATCAGTTGCAAGAATGTAGAATGTGTGGTAACAAAGTGCGTTTCTTATTTGTTTATGGATTATTGAGCCGATTGTAGCCTACAAATTAAAGGTTATCAATAATAATTATGTTTTTGTGTTGGATTTAATTCAAAGAAGAATTCATCACTATCTCATTTGTCAGGATACATCCATAGCAAAGGGAAACAAAGGAGATATTGATTATCATAAAATTTTGGGTATCAGCAGTAATCCAGTAATTGCATTGTGTTAGCTAAATCTTTTTACAAAAACTTCATTTTACTTATCTATCTATAAAGATAAAGGTAAGTTTCCTCTATTTGTTTTATTGTTATTCAAGAACCCCCCATTTTTTTTGCAGGCCAGATGATTTAAAAATTGATGTGTCAAAAATATATCTATAAAATTTGCATACAGAATTCTTTGTGAAGAATTACCCTTGTTTTAAAGTTTAAATTAAGTAGATATCAAATCTTTACTCATGAGGTACATGTATTCAAATTGTGAGGCAATTTAAAACTTGCACTAGTGACATTTTATGAACTAAGGGAACAATTTCAAACTTATAATGTTAAAATACTAATACTTATGAGCTTAAAAGAAAATAAACTAGAAGAAAACCTATCACGTAAAAGAGAAACATTAAAGAACTCTTGAAGGGAGTATAAAGGATTTTCAGCAAGTATAGTATTTAATTGGCCTTTGAATGAAAAGAAACTTATGGAATTCTTAACATAAAGGGGGAGATGATTAAAATTTTTTAGATAGGTTACTTCCTTGGTTACTTCTTGACTTGAGTAAGATGAGTTTTAGGAGCATACAGTAGGTTAGAGTTTCTCGTGGTATATTAATGGTATATTAATGTCTGAGCATTTTGTGAGTTTATTATAATGTTTAAGCATGTAGCAGGCATATTCTAAAATATGCAGGTTAACTACTATTGGAATATGTTTTGATTTAAAAAAAAAAGGCAACTAGATATTCTAAATGGCAACACAAGCATACTCCTTAGAATTCCTTTTGGAGAATTGACAATGGCGTAGTTCTTAGAGGATGTGCATATGTTGTTAATATGTTCAGGACACTTGATGTGTGTAAAATGATTTCTTTATTTAGTCAGAGATAAAGGGTAAATTCATTGTATGTGTTGAATTGCTGAAACATATTTGGCAGTCACGTATTGTAGGTGGTTCACAAAAGTTCACAGACTTGAAACATTTGAAATTTAGGATTTCAATAAATAAATAAATAAATATTTGTAGACAAATATTGATTAAAACTACCCATTTTTATATTTTCTTTGTTGAGATCCCTGAATTATTTTTGGGTTAACTTTTGTTTAACTGAAATCTTGTAAATTTTTAATTTTTTTTTTAGTTTCTACAAATCCTTCTGATCACGGAAAAAAGTCTTGCTGTGGAAAGTCAATATTCGTATTTTAATCATTTCTTTCAAGCACGTTTTTCATAATTTAATTTAGCTAACCTAAACTAGCCAAAACTAACCCATAAAGAGGAAATAATATTGAAGTTAAGTTTCTTGGGGAAATTTTCTTCTAATACTGATTCTGTATAATTACAATTTTTTTTTTTAGTTTCTACAGATCCTTCTGAATACAGAGTGTTTCGCTGTGGAAAACCAACAATTTTATTTTTAATTTAGCTGTTTTGCTACTCCAAACTAGCAGAAATTGGCCCTAAAAACTAACAATGAGTTAAAGCGCCCGAAGCTTGCCACAACTAACCAAAACTAACCCAATTCTTTAAAATGATTTCAGCTAACAAAAGTTGACATCTTGCATGTGGAAAATTTCCATGGAAAAAAGTTGCAATGCACTGTGAAAGCTTGCAGACAATCTATAAGCTTAGGTTTTTGTAAATGATTTCAGCTAAATGAAACTTTAGCCTTACTTTCTCAAGTAAAGTTCCATGTGCCTTCATAATTAGTCAGATACCTTACCCTTCCTTTTATTGTATCTAATCTAAATTGAACCAACAGAAAAAACTCCATGCTGCTACACTAACCCTTAACTACGGAGGTGCGATGTTCGAAGCATAATCTCGGACTTGCTGTCTGGCAGACTACTACAGGTATTGTGGCAAAAGGCTCTAAAAATCTTAAATATATTTTGTAACTGATATTTCTAGATATTTTTTTAAGGTTTCGGAAGTATTTTAATGAGTAGTTTCTTAAAACACGTCCTAATTTTATAATGACAAATTGACAAAGCCACATCTTTTCGGTATGCTTGAGGGTGGTCATGATTAAAATTTAAGAAAGTGCACTGCTATAATTTTAATGCCTTTATTACATAAAATACTTTTAAAAAAGCGGTGAAAAAACTAGAAAAAAAAATAATACACAACGAAAATTTAATATTAAAATATTTCAGTGCAAGATAAAATTCAGAGTTTTTCAGTGCAGTTGAAGTAGAAGGGCCTCCAAACATTACAACACTTGCATTGCACTTGAAGCACAGATATTTTGTCATGCGGTTTTTCGGTTTTTCTTTCTTGAACGTACATGACAAAATTTTTTTTCTAATATATCTCGATTTATTAGTGACTCGTATTCTTCACTTTCATCACTACTGTCCGCTGACTGTTCTGACTGAGGCGCTATAATTATCAGAACTCTCGCAATCCTCCTCTAGGACATTATTAATATTACTAGCATTACTATCTGCTTCGTCATCACTTTCGAAGTGTCTTATAGTTCACATCACTAAAGCGAACGAAACTGCTGGACACTCGAACTTACACAAACAGATTTTTAGGCAAATTTCAATGTTTAATATCTTCACCAAGACAAATGCTTTTTGAACGCGGTTTGCGGATTTCAAAAGCTAGTTTATTCCTGATTAAGCTGCATGACGTAAATTTCACATCGGACCATAGGGTTATGATGTACGGGGTGATCAATAAAGTCCTGCAAAAAATGAAAAAGTTTGTGTCTGCGACATTTCTGCAAAAAATTTTTTTGGTCGTTACAATATGGTTCGTTAGTAAGGTTACATCAATATCTCTAGACGTTTTTGTCCGTTTTTGGATTTAGGCCCTTTAGCCTTGAAAACACCATTAAACATCAAATTATGGTAACAAGATTTTTAAAATCCTATAACTTGACATTGGACTGACGGGTCTTGATGATTTTTGCAAATTTGGAATCCTTATTTCAAGTTGGAGTTGTTTGCAAAATTACAATTATAAAATTCTTGAATAGAATAAAACGGATTGGTCAACAAGAAGTTCGTAATTTGTCTAACAAATATATTTAAAGGCAGCTCTCTCACATGGTGGGGCATCCTATTAAACATTCTGGGGGCATGATAATTTACAGGAAATCTGCTCCTCTTAATTCGATGATAATCCATTACAAATTTTCTTCATTTCTTGTATTATAAGAATGAATGCTCAAAAATGTAGTGTATGCATTAGCGTTATTTTTCACGTATTTTGAGCATTCAAATATGTCTAGAGAAGGTAGGGTGAGGATCTTATATCTTTTAAAAGCATCTTTACAGTCAGCTATATATGGAACTGCCGCAATAATTCTTAGTGCTCTACCTCGAAGAGAGAAGATTCT
The DNA here is from genome assembly GCA_016904865.1 of Pissodes strobi. Lineage (NCBI taxonomy): Eukaryota > Metazoa > Arthropoda > Insecta > Coleoptera > Curculionidae > Pissodes > Pissodes strobi. The sequence continues at coordinate 15,887 of JAEQML010059499.1, read as the reverse complement.
TCGTGCGGCAGCTGAGTGACCCCATGAAAGTAGGGCATCAGAACTATTTGACTGTATTAGAGAATGGTACGCTGCTAACAATACAGGCACAGCGTTGGATGATATTCTTCTTGCCACCTGATCCACGTGTGGGTGCCACGTCAATTTTTTATCGAGATATACACCCAGAAACTTAACTGCATCGTCGGCATATAGGATAAATTCAGCACTGGGGTCGCATGTCGCGCGATCATTTATATAAATGATGAATAACATCGGCCCCAGTACTACACCAAATCTGATGGACAGCAATGTAGACAAGGCCGGAAGGAGGGATGTGGGGGGGGGGGGCGGTGCGAAGAAAAAAGTGGAGGCCCTTTCAATTAGTAAATGTCTATTGATAATTTTATTTTTACATTTGAAAAACAAATTTCCACTATTAGAATAAATATTTTTTTTGTCATTTTTTGAAAATCATTATTGCAGTTGAGAGTAGGTGTTTTTCTTTCACTTGCACTAAGTACACCCTTTGCACCAACCCTTTTTCTTTTTCCGGTGCACTTGCACTGAGTGTCATTTAGTGCAGCACTTTCTCCACCGACTATTTTGTTGGTGCAGGATGGTGGGACAATGGCGAACTGGCGGAAAAATAGTAAACAAGTCCCAAGACAATTTTGTAAGAAAATCATGAAAAAGACAATAATACTTTGCGATCATAAAGGTGAGATGGCTTTTTCTTTCGCTGCTGCACGATTATTTGGTGGAGCTACACTGACGTACACCAAGTGCAGTTGGTGAAAGAAAAACACCTAGTTTAGTACACAAACAAATTTTATTGTTATAAAATTTTTGAATCCAGCGTTTGTGGAGGCCCTCAATATGTGGGGGCCCGGGGCTTGCGCCCCGGTGGGCCCGCCGTGAATCCGGCCCTGAATGTAGAGCGTATTCCCGCCTGGTCAACTAAGTGTGAACGATCAGTGAGATATGAACGATGCAGGTTTAATAGTTGATTATTCTCAAAAAATTGCCTGTTCTGTTTTTAAGTGCTTCTGCAAATACTTTACCTATTAAGGGAATCAAAGATACGGGACGATAGTGGTGACATCATTTTGATCACCCTATTTAGGGATTGGCACAATCCTGAAGGAAAAATTCCTTCTGAAATACATAAATTAATTAACATTGTTAAGGGATGCACAATAATGTTGACAATCATTTAATAATAGCAGTGTTTATGCCATAACAATCTGATACTTGAATTGTTCAAATTTACAATATCTCGTATCTCAATATAGCCGCCCTCAGAAAACGAAAGTGGGACTCTATTGATGTAAGTCTATCAACAAAACAAAAGCATGAAACTCATGATTTGCAGCAGGAAAATAATTGTTAGTTAAATTCTGAGCGATATTGACGAAAAATGTATTAAAATGGGGAGTGATATTGCAGTTAGAGTTTTTTCAATTTCGTTATGCCAAAATGAATTTATTAGTTGGGATGATGCTCTTGGCGAAGCTAGGACTGTTTTTTCGACTGACAATTTTCCGAAAGACAGTTCTTCGAAGGACAGTTTGGTGACTGTTAACATTATAAACCCACACATTTTCGCTATTTTGATATTCTTTGGAAGAATTAAAAGATCAATCGACTTACCTGTAAGGAAGATCGATCGGAATTATCCGAGCATCTTCGCCGTCCCTCATTACACTTTGTAGTATACAACTTTTTCCCAATCGGTACAATTTTTAAAGAAGTTATCTAAAAACATGGTGATTCAGCCGACCCTGGCTAGCCGCTCGAGCTTATCGCCTTGATGCGTCATTACAATTTTGGTTCGTGAGATTTTTGATTACATTGCATTTGGGGTGAAAGGGAGAAGGTAAAGACTGGGTGGGTTTGTAATGAGGGACGGCGAAGATGCTCGGATAATTCCGATCGATCTTCCTTACAGGTAAGTCGATTGATCTTTTAATTATCCTTCGCATCTTCGCCGTCCCTCATTACACTTTGTAGATGTTTAAAGTATTTGCGATGTAATCTACATTAACTGATAATTGCGAATTTTCTGTAGTCCTAGATTTCTAAGGCCTTTTTATAAACTAAAATTCAAATTTATAACCATTAGATTTAATAACACACATATGAAGGTACATATATCATGTTTAACGCTTAACTGATATTAACCTTTAACTTATTTTTAATACTATACCAATATTCTTATGTAATATGATAACAAGTTGGTAAGTAAGTTATAATTGTAGCTCCATATTTATATGATCCTTTAGAAATTATGGTTCAGTAAACAAGATGCAAATCCAGTGGGATTACCCACGCCAAGTTTGTTATAGAATTTTGAGAATACTTTTGATTTTTCTGTCGAGCCAGCTGTCTTCTGAATGGTTTGTAATGTAACTCCAATTCTTTGAGCTGCTGAAGTTGCCCCGTGTCGCGTGCTGTGTGCCCCAAAGATTTCCGTGTTTATACTGCTGGCTCTTAGTATTAACTTGACCCATCTGCTAATGGTTTGACTGCTGTCTGGGTGATAAGGCTTTTTGTGAGTGAGTATTACATTTTCTTTGGTTTTGCTACTTGTGGTATCGAATGCATCTGCAAATGCAACGATCTATTAGCATATTTACAGTATCTGCGAATGCCGTAATTTCTGTTTTTGAACAGAAAAAATAGGTATGTTCACTAGCTGCAACTGCAATTGCAGACAGTGGAGAGTACGATCGATTGTATCTGCTAATACAACGAACTATTCACCTTTTATTGACTGGTAGCACCCTTTTTCCTTTTGTGCGTTCTATGTAAGTCTCTAATAGTGTGGCTATACATAGTTCAGGTTGATTGATAAAATAAGGTAATATCAAATTAGGTTGAAGCCTGTTTAAGCCACCTGCTTTTATTTTATCCGGGAATCTGATTTCAATTATGTATTCATATTTAAAAATATTGTCTATTTTTACTTCCGGGTTGTCAGTGTGCCGGTATGCCGTTATTAGTGTTAAGAGTGATACTAGCTTTAAAGTTAGATTTGTAGATTTAATGATTCGTGAAGGTACATGCTCTTTAAGCGCTGTATACCTGGGTAGGAATCCCAAGTAAGTAATTGAGTACTTTGGATTTGGGGGTCTTATGTTAAATGTTCCATTGAGAATCCCTTTTATAACCGCTTCGTCTTTTGTTTAATATTCAATATTGGAGAAAGTGCAGATTTGTGTGAGTTCATGGTAGAGTAGGATGACTCCGAAGACAATTCAATATTTAGGAGCTCAATAAGTTTACGGTTTTGGTATATATTTGTTGGTGTTTACAAAACTACAAATTCCCCACATTTATTGTAAGTATTTCCGAATTGTTTGAGGGCGCTATCTGTCAATGAATAAATAATCACTTTTATCGCTTCATGAGGTACGCTTTGTTATAGAAAGGCTCTCCTGACAATAAGGAAGTTTCATCAATTTTTTATTTTATTTATTTATTATTTTTTTTTTATTATTATTATTATTATTATTGCTTATTTTGATAGCCCATGAAAAATAAGTGAACACGTGTTTTTCTTTTTTCTATAAGCCAAAAAATGAAGCAGATACAACGCCGTGAGATGTGCTTATGACGTCATAATACACATGAATTGTTACGTCACACCATGCATAGTATATCTATATATACAAAACTAAAAACTGGTATAGCTCTTGTAATATTCATCTTAGTGGAAATAAAAAATACGTATCGATTTCTTTTTCACTGTTCTATAGTTTGCAATAAAAACATAATCAGTTTAATTTCTCAGGAGACTTCCTAATTTCCCTACAGCCAGGGAAATTTTCTGCCACAATGGTTGTTTCTCTCTGCAAGGAGATGTGAGTAGGTATTTTTCAGGGTAAAAGATGATAGACTGTTCTGCCAGTAGGTATCTTTTCTCTTGTATAACCCCGAAAAATGAGCATTGTTGCGCGGGAATAACTACGCTTTTTTCAGAATTTATATAAAACCTAAATCTTGTAATGTTTGTGTAATTTTATTTATACTTTTAAGCTCTCTTTTGAATTACCAATAACTAGCCAATCGACTAAGTAGAGTACAGTTTTTATACCCTTTAATTTTACATATCTTACAACTGGTTTCAGTTTTGTGAAAAGATATGGAGCTGTACATAAACCAAATGAAACACAATTAAATTGGTATAATACGTTGCAAAAAACGAATCTTAACAACTTTTTTGACTACTGTGCATAGGGATAAGGAAATATGCATCTTTAAGATCAGTTTTCCCCAAGAATGCGTATTTTGAAATAAAAATTTTTGCCGTCCTATGTAGTCTTCTATTTTGCTAACCGGAATGGTGTCCTATTGAAAGGCATTTTATAATCCTGTACCCACTCTATTATTGAACTGTTTACCTTTAATTTCTGCCAATTTTGAACGTATAATTCTAGTTCAGACGGCTGGCTAATTAAATTATTGAAAGGGAGGGCTAAGGCACTAATCCCACGGACCATAGCTGTTTCTGTAATTCATACCGTAGTTGTCTTGGCAGGATTTAGTACTCTCTTTGAGATTTAATTTTGATGGTCTGAGGACATTACAGTTGGCAGCTGGTGGATACTTCTCTATCATACTGTTTGTTTTTTTTTTTTTTTTTTTTTATCTTTCAGTCCTTTTAATACGTGATTGTACCATCTAAAAACTATCTATCTGAGTATGTAGTTCTGGCCTCGCAGGTATGATTTCCTCGCGTGGTCTTTACTTTGTTCAGGACCATCTGGTGCTTCTGATGTTGGTAAGTCTTGATTCGGATAAGTTATTTCCTCCGCTAGCGTGAGAGGATCATCTAATGCATCTGCAAATGCAAAAGATTTTCCTTGGTTTTGCTACTTATTATATCGATTGCATCTGCAAATGCAACGATCTATTAGCCTAGTTACAGCATCTGCAAATGCTGCAATTTCTGTTTTTGAACAGAAAAATAGGTTCATGAATATGTTCACTACCTGCAACTGCAATTGCAGACAGTGGGTACGATCGATTGTATCTGCTAATACAACGAACTATTCACCTTTTTGCTTGCTGCTTAACCCTGGTTATGCTTTCGTCTGCATCTGCAAATGCAGCGATTTTTTAGCATATTTACAGTATCTGCAAATACTGTAATTTCTGTTTTGAACAGAAACCAAGAGTGTAATAATTCGCTACCTCCAATGCAATGATTTTATGTAAGAGGGTTGCAATAGTATGGTGGTTATTTGTTTTTGGTGGTTAATTGTGTTTGTATCTGCAAATACATAGCACTATACAGTTTTATTTTTGTCAATACATATATCCTTTACATCGGCAAATGTAGGGATATAGTGTGCCTCTATCCACTCCAACATAATACACCTACTGACGTGGAGGCTGTTGGGGGCCCTTCACATCTGCAAAATGTGAAGGCCAATTTTAGCTAAAGTTATTCGCATCTGCAAATGCGAATTTGTAAATAGGTATTGATATTATTTATTAACATCTCCTGCAAGCAATGTTTACTCCAATTTTTTCCCTCACCGGTCGGCTCATATCAACACGAATTATTTAAAAATAATGCGTTCCGGTATACATCGCTTCGACAAAGCCGAACGATAACATTCCGATAAATTTATAACGAGCGGCTAAATCCCGAGTTGTAATCCAAAATACTGCGCGCGATGCGACACGAATCCATGTCTACGTCCTAGCAAACTTTCTATTAATTTACCTTTTTCCCTTAATTTTGGGTCACTTTGGGTTTGCCTTGGGTTAGTTTTGGTTAGCACTTGGTTAGTTCTTGTTGATTGATCCCCCGTTGCGAGCAAAGCGAACGGTGGGGCATGCAAAGCTATAATAATACCCAACTTGGGTTTTAGTCGCTCCGAAATTATGAGTCAGCTTGCCTTTGTGGCTAGTTTTTAATGGTTAATTTCGTAAGAAAAGGGCACTCTTCGACTTACTTAAAAATTATTATTATTTTTTTTTTTTTAAATTATTTATTAATGCAGTAATAACAATAATTACAGTATACATAGTCCTTAATCCTCTAGACAGTGTTTTTAACACTGGTATTGGGGATAATTACATTTTAGTAATAATAACAGTACGATTTCTTATAAACTCTCTAGTATTGTGGCTATGAATATCCTTTGAAATTATTATGATAATATTTGATTTTTAAGTTTTATTTATTATCCTGTAGATAAGTGGATCATGATTAAATATAACTTTTAGTTTTTTGTTTTTTGCAATATTTGCATCAAATCGAATTGTAGTTTATAGTCCCACATGTGGCCCATAAGGGGATCAATTATCGAAAACGTGATAATAATACGAAGGCATTATAACCATTAGTTTCCATTTTTTATATTCCTTTATATGGTAAAAACGTTTTATTCTATGTAAAACATTAATAAATGTGCAGGCCAACCGGTATATTTCCTTAGTCAGCCTTTTGATTGTGTTATGTAACCACTTTTTGTGATTGAATAGTATTGCTTTGGTAGGATGTACGATTACGATTAGACGAGATTACTAGAGAACGATTCGAATAGCTCGTATCGTTAACTTTTGCTTATTATTTATATTCATTTCGATATAATATATTTCAATTCCGAATATATTGTTTGATTCTGTGTATAATTGTGCACAGACGACAAATGTAACAATGTTTTGTCATGCCCTCGTATATAAATAACAGTTTGTTAGTAATTTTTGACTGTAACCCGTTCGCACTCTATTTTATTCTAATATAGTTAGTTTTAGAAGTTTGAGAGTATTTTCCATTTTAATTTTATTAGGTAAAAGATTAAGGGTTACAAGTGTCATATTTATTCATAATACTAAGGTAGCTTAGTATTATACACATCATGCTTTTATACGAGAGAAAGTTTCTGTTTTTATATATATAAGAGCACCAGGTATTTACGTACATTTGAAATTTTGGCATATAATCTTATGTGTACTCACCCCCTGATTCGCTTCTTCCGATGAATATTGCTCCCTTTTTTCGCCTCCTTTGCGAGCAAGATATATCACTACACATACCGAGACACATACACTGTACTTGAAATACGATTTCTAGGCATTTTTCTTCTTAAAACCAAAAGAAAGAACCGATTTACGGATTCTTGCTTGTCACCGATCGGTACAAAATTGTAATGACGCATCAAGGCGATAAGCTCGAGCGGCTAGCCAGGGTCGGCTGAATCACCATGTTTTTAGATAACTTCTTTAAAAATTGTACCGATTGGGAAAAAGTTGTATACTACAAAGTGTAATGAGGGACGGCGAAGATGCGAAGGATAATTATGGTAAATTGGACACTTTTACAATTAACTAACCATGGGAGAATATTTTTTTACAAAAAATCGTTAAAAATTTTGTTTTTATTGAAATCGCGCAGATGGCGCAGGGCAGGTTTGTAGACACCGCTGTGTTGCCACATTTATTCTTTAATTCTAAATTATTTTAAATTTAAAGGGTATATTTCATTTCTCCGTTTGACAATTTTATGTTAGTCAATACATCAAAATTACAACAAATAATGTAAAAATAAAGAACAAAATTCAAAATCAAACAGTTACGGGAATAGTGGGCGCGCGCACACTTGGGTTCATTTGTGTATTTATGGATCACTGGTCTCTATTTCATTAGCGTCTTGCCGCTGTGGGAAGCCTGATCCTCGTCAATGTTGTTCACACATATTTTCACTTCACGCGTTTGTAAAAAACGTTTCGAGAACGTTAGTTTGAGTTAGTTTTTTGATATGCCTTGGGTTAGTCTGGGTTAGTTTTAGTTAGTTTGGGTTATTTTTGGTCGATCTGGGTTAGTTTGAAATAGTGAAGAGATAAGCGCGCTACAGCGCGCTTGTCTCTTTACTTTGGTTAATTAGGGTAAGTCTCGGTTAGTTTGGGTTAGTTTTGGTTAGTCTGGGTTAGTTTGAAATAGTGTAGCACGCCTGTCTCTTTACTTTGGTTAATTAGGGTTAGTTTTGGTTAGTCTGGGTTAGTATGAAATAGTGAAGAGACAAACGCGCTTATCTTTTTACTTAGGTTAATTAGGGTGAGTCTCTGTTACATTGGGTTTGTCTGGGTTAGTTTTGGTTAGTTTGAAATAGTGAAGAGACAAGCGCGCTTGTCTCTTTACTTTGGTTAATTAGGGTGATTCTCGGTTAGTCTGGGTTGGTTTTCGTTACTTTGGATGAGTGTCGGTTAGTTTGGGTTAGCTGTGGGAGTTTTCTCGTGAAAATGTATTACTAAACAGCCTCATTTGTGACTTTTTTCAATTTTTGCCGTCAAAATTGCTCTGCGCAATATGTAACGTGTCACAAAACACTTTTAATTAGGTAGTATTACATTTCACATAAACAACTTTTTAAAATTTGAAAAGTGCGCAAAGCAAACATTTATCGAGATTTTTTGTATTTTGGTTACTTGTGATTTTTTGTATTTGTTAACAATTATGGTGTTACATAGATCATGATATACATTTCAGTTTGGCAACACTGCAAACATTTCGTGTTATTCATAACCTTATTATCAGTGTTACCACTGCTACCCCGTTCGGGGCAGATCTACCCCTTTTTAATACAATTTCGCTCTCTTGCTCCCCTCGAACATATCTACCCCGTTCCCACAATATCAGTTATAAAAAAAGTTAATTATACAAATGTTCTTCAATAGTTTTAAAAAAGTGAAATAATCAAGAGTCTAGACATGGTCTTTAAAGAAGTCCAGACGAAGCATTATAATAGTTTTCGGCATTTATTAGCTATCATAATAAGCTAATAAGGCATTCTACTAATAGATGTCGCTAGAAAACGCGTGTCCGTTAATTTAACGATATTATCGATCGATATTGACTTGGCAACACCATCGTATTTCCTGTATAAACAATGGTAACATTGAATGGTCACCCAAGGATTCTTGACTATCGTGATCGTGATCCTCGTGATTCCCCTGGGAATAGCGTAAATCGTTAATGTACTGAACTTTTTCTGCTTTTTTTGGTAATTTTTTAGTTGACGTGTCAGGCCGGTTTTGTCGTTTTTTCCTCAGAAACACACAAATTGAGTATTTTACGTAATTTTATGGCGTTTTTTATTTTGGCGGAAACTTAATAGTAATCAAATGTTTTGCAGGACAGTGGAGCGAATTGAGGTGCTAGTTGGGGTAAAAAGTCGTAGGAAAAAAAAAAGAAAATATTCGGTTTGCAAAGACGAATTTTATTAAAAATTTGTTATTTTTATACATAATTCAGTGGCATAACAAGGTTAGGGAAAAAGTACTCCACCGTCCCGTTGCAATTGCAACGAAACAACACTAACCGAAAGCATGCTCATTGAAATCTGAGGAGCCATTTGAGCCGAAAAAAAGCCCCCAAAGTTTAAGCTTTCACACAAATTTTCACACCACTTCACAAAAACATTGGAAATATAGGCAATACACAGCCGAAAATCTTTTTTCCATTTTGTGCATGCCTTGAGTTAGTGTGGGTGAGTTTTGTTTGGTTGCGCCCCCGGAGCGAGCGTAGGGCCATGCGCAGAAATATTAGTAGAACCATAAAAAAAATAATCAACTGCAACGGGAAAGTGGAGCTCTTTTTCCCTATCCTTGTTACGCCACTGAAATATTTATGAAAATAGCACATATTTTTAACAAAATTTGCCTTTGTAAACCGAATATTTTCCATTTTTGTACTTTTTTTGCCCTACCCAGCACCCCTATTCACTCCACTGTCCCGCGAGCCAGTTAAATACTATTAGGTTTCCGCCTATAAAAAAATTACTAAAAATGACGTAAAAACACTCAATTTATGTGTTTCCACGTGTGTTTCTGAGGAAAAACTGTAAAACGACAAAATCGGCCTAACACCAACTAAAAAGGTACCGCTTTTTTTGTTAATTGTTGTAGTGTGCAAAAACTGTGAATATATTCTGTCCAGAGTCAAACTGTTTAGTGATTAGTGAGTTCCTTGGGAATGTTTAGATTTATGCTTAGGCTTAGGCAAACCCTAACGCAAAATTTGAACGAACGTCTAGCCGCTGACGGTAACTGACTATCCATATTGTATTATTATGGCTTTTTGGCATGGACCTCCGTTCGCTTCGCTCGCTACGAGGGCTCAATCAACAAGAACTAACGAAGTGCTAACCAAACCTAACCCAAAATTAAGAAAAAAAGCTAAATTAATAAAAAGCAATAATTCTTAATTTTGGGTTAGTTTTGGTTAGTACATATTGATTGGGTCCCTGTAGCGAGCGGAGGGCCATGCAAAGCCATAATAATACCATATGGTTAGTCAGTTACCGTCAGCGGCTAGACGCTAGTAAAATTTGCGACTCCTAAATGAAAAATAGTGAATAAATTAGCTTTTATTTAATCTACCCCTCACCGACCCAATTCCACCCCGCTTACGTTAATCTACCTCGAAAAAAGTGCTTGTGGCAACACTGCTTATTATGGACTTCCGCTTTGGAGTTGGCGGCGTTCGGACGTGGGTAGGGAACCTGGTTTCCTAACCCGACTTCGCACGGGAAGTGCACGTGATTCGCGGCCGGAAGGTTGGGACAGTATTTAGGGTAGGTCGCTTAATGTAGGGTCGATTCCTACGAAGATTCTTCCAGATTTTCGCACGTGATTACGTGATCTGAAGGAGATCGGGGCTGTGGGCCCTGGGGAGATGGGAAGTGTCTCGGACAGCAACTGGTTATATCTGCATTGAGTGAAGCCCCTTTGCATAAGACTCTAGCCGAGCATGTACAAGATTTAAATGTGTGTGAACGTCCAGCCGGTGGTGTTCGAACCTTAAAACAAGCCGTGCAAGCAACGATCTGAGCCCCCTGGAGTACATACTCGACATACAGGGAGCCCTAAACATAGTATCTCTATCCATCAGGTGTAACTAATCTGGGATGGGTCGCGCCAGCTCTTACTAAGCCGGATAGAGGTCTTTTCTGGCTGAATTTCTCACGAAAAAGGCCAATAGAGAGTTTACTACTACTACTATAACCTTATTATATTACTATCATACATATATGATGGTTTGGGGAGTTGTGTGAAGCTGAGACTTTTTTTTATATATTATCTATGGACTGAGACAAAATGGCCGATACCCGATACGTGGTACACTCGACTAAGGAGGAGTAGAAGTAAAAAGAGCAATCGACAATGGCCGAAATTCGGATTTCTGGTCATACTTTTGTAATAGTTCACAAGTTCGTCATAGTTGGCGCTGCGATCCCATGCGATAGGTTTTTAACACGGTGTCTTATGGCTAATATGTGATTGTTTCGCGTTTTTTGTTAAAAAACTTGGTGTTAATTGTGTTTTATTACGTTTATGTGATTGACTATGACTTTGGACAAAGTTAATCTAAGCAGAAGTTGTTTTGTACTTTGCATCATGAAATAAAAGACGTCATTTTGAGAATACAGCTGATTGATTTTATTTCATATCAAGAAAATTATGATAAATTTTGTATCATATTCATCAATATCCTCTCTCTGTATGCTTGTGAATAATACAGTAATGATTTCTAATTGTTCTCAGATATTAATTATTAAGAATAAAATGTTTTGCTCATTGCAAATGCAAATAGTCTTATAGGTTAGAGGGTAACCTAAAATAAAACTGCATATAAACATTTTACCCTAATTTCTTGTTCAAAAAATAAATCATGAAAAATAATGTGAATAACATATTTTATTATTTTTTTACACAAACGCCAAAAAATTGTCTATAGAACTAAACTCGTCATATTAAGCAAAATTATTAACAGATTCTAAAAAGTATGGAAAAACATCTGATGAAAAAAATTAACTACCGGTACTTACTTACAGCCTCTAAAATTGAAATGGCAACGAGCGAATTGAGCAAAATCGCTAACGATTTATGATGCTTACAATTTTTACAGATCTTGGCTGCCCATTCCAAACAGGAAGGCTTGACACCTATACAAATAAAATGTTTTTCTTTTAATTTGCCTTCACCGAGACCGCACTACGATGGTTAAGGTACAGCTTTTACACTAAAGCTGTGGTTAGGGGTTAAATAACATCAAATAATACGTTTCCAATAAAGAAAAAGTGAAAAATGTTGACTATGTCCATAAGAAACCAGGTATTTTTCCTATCGCATAAGACACGGACGCCCTCTGGCGGTGAGGTCTTAAGCTCATTTACCGTCGATAAACCATGACCAAAATAATAACATTGCGTTTGATCTCCTTCCCTCTAGCCCTCCTTACACTCGACCACTTCTTGTTGATTGAGCCTTCGTAGCCAGCGGAGGGCCATGAAAGGCCATGCCTATTATTCTTGTTTCGCCATTGCGCATGTGACATCGAAAATTACGCCCTATTGCTAGACGCTTGTAATCTTATTTATTATGTGTATTTGTAAGAAAAGGGACACCGGACAAACCTCTAAGGCTCCTACTAAATTTCGATGCGAAACCGTGCACCAAATCTGGTACCACGGTAGGTACCATTGACAGGTGGTACCACGGGTACCAAATCTGGTACCTCTGTAGGTACCATCAGTTAGCACCATCAGATAGCTCTTGGAAAGTTAAGATAGGAATGTGGAATTAATTTCACTCCATCTTTAATGGTCTTCCTGCTACCAATGTGAAAAGAAGCCACAGTACCAATTTTCAACTGTTTATAGCTGTGAAACTACTAACTCTAGAGGTATAACATCATACATCAAATTTAATATGCTTAGAATTTTAAGTAGAATCCAAAAATGTAATAAAATATAGGTTGTTTCATTTAAAAAAGTGTAACTTTCTTTGACCACCCTGTATATAAAAAAGTAAAGATTAAAAAAATTACCAAAAAGTAAAGATCGTTTTACTAGGAACAACTTTTGTTTTTAATTTTTTTTTGCAACCATCGTAGTCTTCGAGATAAGGTATAGGCCCGTCTTAAACACCTTATATTCCTATCAAAGTTTTTGCCATGGTTATCCACCTTACATCCGTCCACAGCACACCTCATAATTAACCCTTTTTTAATTAAAAATACCAACAAACATCGTCTAAGGAACAGTAACGCCAACAAAATTTAAATCTAAAACATACGAATCTCAAATGCAAAGCACACGTTCGTTCATGTCGTAAATGCCGGCCGGCGCGCAGCGCCAAACAAAGCTCGCAATGACGTCACAGACGAATCGTCGCCTGCGCGATATCATACCTTACGTTTATTGTATCATGAGAATATCCTACCTAGTATATACCTACACATGTAACATGAAAACATAACAATAATATCAATGAGACACTACACAACTAAAGGCTACTTCTTGTAAATTCTAATTCTGTCTAGATAACATATTACAAAGGAAATTTATTCCTATGCAATGTAAAAAATAACATTTTGTTTTGTAATAACTAAGACCTAACAACTAAAAAATATATTCTATTGCGTTATTTTAAAGCAGTGATTTTTTGGCTTTTTGCCGAAGTCAGCTTTGATTTATTGCAAATTGCGTGCTTTAAAATTCTCTACAAGTCCGTGTAAGATTAAATTTTATTTGTAACTCACTTTTAATTAAGTTTCCTTTTATATAAGGAGTGAATATAAAACGGGTGTATCTTATATCTGTTTGTCGTGTTTGCGGGCAAATTTGATTCTCGATTGAAAATCGGGACATTTGGCGTCCCGCCATAGGTCTTGGCGGGACGTAATGAAATGGCCCCAAAAATCGGGACGTCCCGCGAAAATCGGGACGGTTGGCAACGCTATCGCCTATGCCACGTATTTTTTTTTATAGAAAATTATTTGAAATACCTATCTAACACTCTTTTATATGTTATGTACTTTAGTTTCGTTGTTTCATGACTTTAAGACTAGTGTATAAAAAATATACACGTGACGTAAAAGTCACAAAAATATATTTTGCGCCACGTGTAGACAGTGAAAAAAAATATTTTAAATCTTTTCCTACAGCATTGTATTGGTTTTTTTTTGCTTTAGTATGAACCACAATTGTTAAGTTCTTTACAATATTTCTTGAAAAAAGAACGATTCGTTTTAGTATTAGGTAATAGGAAATTGTATCAAGATTAATGCAGTACTTATTTATATCAGCTTTAGTACTGAGTCGTATATGAATATTCTACAAAATTGTTGTAATCTCAGTTTTATAATAAATATTCCCTATTCCACAAATATGTTACTTAACCACATAATTTAATGTTAATATTCCCACAAGAGTTTTCTATGAAATTGTTGCATTAAAAGTATTTATTAGGTTACGTATTACACAACCTTATAGTAAATAGTGTCAAAGGGATATTATCCTTCGCATCTCCGCTGTCCTTCATTACACTTTGTAGTATACAATTTTATCCCAACCGGTACAAGTTTTAAAGACGTTATCAAAAAACATGATGATTCAGCCGTCCCAGGCCCGGTCGCTCGAGCTAGTCGCCCTGTTGCCTCATTACAATTTTGTACCGTTCGGTGACAAGTAGTAAAGAATCCGTAAATCGGATCTTTCTTTTGGTTTTAAGAAGAAAAATGCCTAAAAATCGTATTTCAAGACAGTGAAAGTGTTAGTGATACATCTTGCTCGCAAAGGAGGCGAAAAGAGGTGGCAATATTCATCGTAAGAAGCAAATCAGGGGGTGAGTTCATATAAGATTATATGCCAAAATTTCAAAAATACATAAATACCTGGTTATCTTAGATATATAAAAACAGAAACTATCTCTCGTATAAAAGCAAACTAAATGTGTATAATACTAAACTGTAGTATTATGAATAAATACACCTGTAACCCTTATTTTCTTACTTAATAAAATTAAAATGAAAACACTCTCAAACTTGTAAAACTAACTATAATAGAATAAAATAGAGTGCGAACGGGTTACAATCAAAAATGCGAATGAGTCAGTAAAGAAAAAAAATTATATGTATACATATTTTACCTCTCGTCAGCGAGGCAGACGCTATCTTAACAAAATTAAATGTGCTGACTGCGATTTTAATTATATTAGCAAACTGTTATTTATATACGAGGGCATGACAAAACATTGTTACATTTATTAATGTTTTACATAGAGTAAAACCTTTATACCATATAAAGATGAATATAAAAAATAGAAACAAAATGTTTATAATGCCTTCGTATTATCACGTTTTCGATATTTGATCCCCTTATGGGGCACATATGGGACTATAAATTACAATTCGATGCAAATATTGCAAAATAAAATACTAAAAGTTATATTTAATTATGATCCACTGACTCATACTGTAGATCTATATGAGAATTTAAGAGTATAAACTTATCTACAAGATAATAAATAAAACTAAAAAATCAAATATTAACATAATATTTTCAAGGTATATTCATAGCCACAATACTAGAGAGTTTATAGGAAATCGTACTGTTATTAGTAAAATGCAATTATCCTCAATACCAGTGTTCAAAAACACTGTCTAGGGGAATAAGGACTATGTATATTGTAGTTATTGTTATTACTGTATTAATTTTTTTTTGAGTAAGTCGAAGAGTGCCCTTTTCTCACGAAATTAACCCCTAAAAACTAGCCACAAAGGCAAGCTGACTCATAATTTACGCGCGACTAAATCCCAAGTTGGGTATTATTATTACTTTGTATGGCCCTCCGCTCGCTTCGCTCGCTACGGGGGCTCAATCAACAGACCCCAAAGCTAATCTAAAATGGGGAAAAAAGGTAAATTAATAGAAATTTTGCTAAAACGTAGAGACATGGATTCGTGTCGCATCGCGCGCATTATTTTGGATTGCAACTTAGGATTTAGCCGCTCTTCATAAATTTATCGGAATGTTATCGTTCGGCTTTGTCGAATCGATGTAATACCGGAACGCATTATTTGTAAACAATTCGTGTTGATATGAGCCG
>JAEQML010059498.1:0-28553 GCA_016904865.1 Pissodes strobi | reverse complement strand
AGCCATTTCCGGTGAAACCGGAAGTGACCGGAAAGTGAAAAATATGCGAAAATTGTCCTTTTCCTCCACATTCTTAAGGCAACTTTTATGCTTTGCAAGCTGGCATTAATAGTTTTTCAATTTGACGTCTCATTTCTTACATATCATTGTCAAGCACATTTTTTTTAAATACGGACCTGGATTTTTGTTCACAGATTTTTACACTTTCCTACCTCGCAAAATGTAATGGAAATAGTAGATTCTCATGATAATAAGATTCCATGGCTAAAATTAATTTTTAATTATTTTCTAACAAAGAATCACCTTTCATATTAATTAAAACACTTTTATTTTCATTAAAATAATGACTTATAAATAAGTTAATAACATAATAATTATAATTTATTAATGACCTAGTTTTTTAAATGTTCGAATAAACCTCTGTTTTCTTGTATGCACAGATCGATTTTTCTTCTAATTTTTGCTATAGCTCTTTCAATTGATCTTCTTTTTACCCTATGAAATGCATTATGTATGCGCTGGTGCAATTCTTCAAGAGTATTAACTTCATTTTCATAAACAATTTTTTTAATGTCCCACATAAAAAATCCAGCGGTGAAATAGCTGGCGACCTCTGCGGCCATTCGATAGCCCCACCATTTCCGATCCACCTATCAGGAAAGCGTTCATTTAAAAACAATTTTACAGCTGTCGTGTTATGCGGCGGCTCCCCATCTTGCTGGAACCAAAAATGGGGCAATCTAGCCAAGAAATTTCATCCAAATATTCTTGAAAATTCCTAATTAGAAATTGCAAATACTTTTCCCCATTTAGGTTTTCATTAAACAGGAAAACAGGAAAGGACCAACAAGACAATTTTTGTCTATGCCCATCCAATGATGAAACGGACTTGTTTTCTTATTTCCCTGTTCCCTCTTGGATTACCAACACTCCTGATATGTTAATTTCTGTGATTAAATATTCCGCAATTTACTTACATTCGTCCGATCATAAAACATTGCTTAAAAAGTTTTCATTTTCATCGATTTGTCCTCTTAATCACGTGCAAAATTGTAAACTTTTCCCTGTCTCACGAAGCATTAATTGCTGAGATACGTGCACTTTAAACGGTTTGTAGCCATTTTTGCTGAGTATTCACCACACTTTAACGTGGGAAATAGGGCGATCAACAGCGTACTCAATTTGTCGAGTTGACGCACTGCCATCATTATTTATCTAAAATTACATGAATAGTTTAATGTAGTCAACAGCTTCAGCTAATACGAAAAATTAATTTGGTTTAAAGCCAAAGCTTCATCTTTTTCAGTTATTTTGCTACCATACTTCTTTCTAGCTTGTCCAAATGATCCAGAATCTCTCAAAAAAAAAGCGACTGATAGGTTGGCGCCGGTCAGGATATTGTTGCAGGTATATTTCAGCTGCTCTAGTTCCATATAAATGCCATACGTAAAAAATTCTAACCATATGACGTTTTTCTTCGTTGGAAAAATCCATTTTCGAGTAAAAATCAGTTAATGCTTTTTTGACACAAAGATAAATAATCATGTTTCAAACTTTGTTATCAAGCGTAACTAGGCAATTGACAGCACACTTCTCAAAACTTAGTTTGCGTTGGTACTCGGGTTGGTATTTATTACATCAAAAGTAAAATCAACTTCAAAAAAATAACTAAAAAATAGTTCTGTTGTTAATTTTTTTGAATAATTGTAATAACAGTTTTCAGGATAAGATCAATTGAAAGGGCTATGGCTAAAATCAGAAAAAAGATCGATCTGTGCATAGGTAGGTATACCTACGAAAAAACGGAAATATTTGCGAATATTTATGGAAAACTATGGATTTAATAATAAACTAAAATAATAATGATTATTATTATTATTTATGAATGTTTTAGTGAAATTAAAATATAATACGAACGGTCATTCCCTGTCAGGACCGGATTTAAATAGTTAGATAATAATTAAAAATTCATTTTAGCCAAGAAATCTTATTGTTATAAGAAACTAATATTACCATTACATATTGGGGCTAGGAAGGTTTAAAAATATGTGAAGAAAAATACAGGTCCGTATTTAAAAAAAAATGACTTGATAGGGATATCTAAAAAAGAAACGTCAAATTGAAAAACTATTAATGTCAGCTTATTAAGTTGCCACAAAAGTGTGGAATCGGTTTTTTTGTCAATTCAAAAATAAAAGCGTAAAAAATTAAAAACAAAATCGCTCATTTTCGGTTTTTTCCGAATATCTCTAAGCTTTCTGTGCGGCATATTAATGAGCCGAAAATTGAGCAACTTTGCTCTCATTTACACCTCCCTGTATCTCTTATAGTTTCCGATATCACAATGCTCGTATGTCGAATTTGTAACACCTCATCCGAAAAAAATATATCCAGTGGAAAGTCATTGTTGTCGTTACACCGTCTCATCATTTCCTCACAAAATTACAAACACTTATCATAATAGTGTTCCAATAGCTCTTGAACAAGACACACCTTATACAGATAATATTTCTCTTTTTTTTTAAATCTTCGAATTGTAGTTCGAGGAATATCCTAACTACGAGACAATGAAACCTTTGAACTATGAGGATTTTCAATGCTATGTCCAATTTTTTATCGTCGTCTAAAGCAACTGTCCGACCAGATTTGGGCAAATCACGTAATGTACCGTGTACCTCAAATTTGTGAAATATTTTACTAACTGTCCCTTGCGAGATTTGGCTTTCGGGATATTTTGCATTAAATAAATCGCACACTTCACGTTGACTTCTTATTTTGTCTCCACATCCAAGTGGTATCAAAATTTCGATTCGCTGCATTTCCGACAATAATATTGTGATTTTAAAATTTTGGTTTTTGACAGGATGCTAATATTCAGACTTCCGATTTACAACTAAAGTAAACAATTAGCCTGAACAGCCTGGTAGATAAAAAAGGCACACAAATACCTTATTTTTTGACCTAGGCACAATAATAATGGTTCAAATTACCTTATTTTTGGTTCAAATTATTTATCTGTTATTAATTTTCCCCAATAGTCCCTCGCTACAGTAGTTATTTTATAAGGCCCTAAAATCCCGGTTGCATACATAAAACTTGTTTACTTGATATGGCTGGATTCCATTTTTTATGAGCTTTTCAACCAGCCCCCGCAAGACATAGGCTTCCATTTGACAAAAAAAGTTGGTATAACTGGGGGTTGGGAATTTTTTTTTATGTAACCGAAAAATGTGAGAAGCTCAAAATCAGTTACCGTGTTTCACCGTTTTTTGCAAACATTGCTTGCTCAAAAGATACGAATTTTATTCCAGACCTTTGGCCATCTCTGTATATGAAACACTGTATACCAAAAAACAAAAAATTCATTATCTATATTCTAGTAGACAATCTTTTCACGTATGATCTTTTGTCTCAACTTTCCCAAACGAAATCATCTAAACCTTTTTTTTATTATTAGCTATAAATATTTGTATTGTATACAAAATTATGCTTTAGTTATAAGTGATAAACCTTTTAAGGGCATATAAATATTCAAGTATTTCCCTCGTGCATTTTATACCGAAAAAATTCAATGATAACTTGAAATAATTATAAAACAGTATTTTTGCGGATGTGCATGTGCTTTTTCCGAATTCTTCCGCCTCTGTGAATGTCATGTATGACACCGGTTAATAAACCTTTTTTCCTCGACCATACGTGAAAGTAAAAATATGCTAATTTTAACCTAAAAATATATTTTTTTTATTTTGTCGCGATAATTATTACTTAATTTCTTCTCGAAGATTATTATTTATTTTTCCTCTAAAATTATTACATTCTTACTAATTTTTAATTTACATTGTTTTTATTTTAACGTGTGGTCATAGAAGTTTCTAACTTATGCGGAAAGTATCTTTCCCGCTCTCGACTGCTTACCCGAACTCCTCTCCGCATCGTTAGGGTTAACGGAAGTCGCGTGCCAGAAAATATCACTCTCCCTTAGAAAAATATCTATTTCCATTGTTCACTGGGAAATACTTTACCAAAATATAACACGTGCATATTTTTTCTCTTCGAAAAAATATTTTTATAGATACATTCTTAAAAAAGCATTCGTGCTTATTGTCAAGAAACTGGCAAAAACCTCCTACGCGGTCGAAATTTCATCGCTTTCTTTACAACATACATTCCTACTTTTATTTGCAAAATAGCTACTCCACAATTTTTAATTTTATTCAGGCAAAAATGATGCACTTGCTATATTATGATTAATGAAAAAATTTCAGTTTATAATGCATTGCGTTTAAAATCACTTTGATTTGATCATTTTATAATTATAAAATTATTTGATGCATTTTTATATGGTCCTTTTTAACGTATGATTTTTTTTAGTTCTCAACTGTACGACGTTCTTGGTTACACTCAGACTCAGGATTCCCATAAATCGGTGATGAAACAACTTCATCTGGATGACGAGAAACATACAGATTTAATCGAGAGATATCTTTGGGCTCTATCATTCTGTACTCATCCTAATATTGAAATAATAAAAGACTTGTTAAATAAATATAAAAAATATACAACTATACCCGATCGTATCAGGAATACTTTAATATTGTCTTTGGCTTCCATGACTAGAACATTATCTCAATCCCAGAGGCGCGATTATGATTTCTTAAAGGTAATTCATTCCACTTACTCAGTGGGACGTAAATATTAAAATATTCCTCATAAATGCCTAAAGAAATTACTATCAAATTTTAGGTCTCGAGAACTGTAGAAGAAACTATTATAAATGGATTGGACTTTGCGAAAGACGATGAGCGTTATGTATTCCTCAATGCCCTTAAAAATTTACAATCACCATCATCGCTTCCGAAGTTAATGACAGTGCTCCAATACGGTAGCCTTAAAGAGGAAGTTTTGGCTTGGCGAGCTCTAAAGTCCTTTGGCAAACAATTTTGGACGCCGGAGCTCTTTAAACAAGCGGAAAAAACTCTTTACCAGCTAGATAAAAGGCACGACACTAGCTCTAGGACTATAGCGGTCGATTTATTGCTCGGAACCGAAACATCCGATGCAACTTTAAGAAATCTTTTAAATTTCGTTGCCGGCAACGACACAAACTTCGAGATCAGGCAGTACGTTTTTCAAAGCATCAAAATGTTGTCAGATAAATGTGAGGAATTTAATCAGAGAGTAAATAACATTGTCAAAAGCAGCAAAATGTTAAACAATTATTCCAGTATGTCACCTAGAGGATTGTCGACTGCTTTGACGAGAAACATTTTTAGTGGAACTTCTGCTAACGGCAGTTTAGTATCTGTACAGGAAATTAAGTCAGGCATCGTCAAGAGAGGTATCGTCGATGTAGTGTTAGATAAAGGCCTTGCATCTAAAGAGTTATTTACGGTGAGTAGAGCGAAAATCTAAATAAATGTGAACACGCATATATCACGTATAATGAATGCTATGGTATGAAAGTATTGTGAATTATAGTTTTTTGGGGGCATAGAAATATATTTAGAAAATTTTCCCAATCCAATGTTTATCTGTAATTTAGCAAACATCTTTTCTTTTTTTACGGGATATTTTTTATGACTGTAGCAGTATGTTTTCATTAGCACACTTTGTTTGTCCCTTAAATTTTACTTTTTTTTTAACCGATTTAATTAATTGAAACATTTTAACACAAATCATTCAGGTGTAATTCGGTTGGAAGTGAATTGGTCAGAAGCAAAATAGGCGGAAATCAAATTGGCAAGGTTAGACTCAAACAAAATTGTTGGAGAATCAATTTCGGCAGAAGCAAAATGAGCGGAGATAACATTTATGTTAGATGTTCTCAATACCGCAAAAGTACTGTACGATGCTGGGCATGGGCGTAGACAGGGAGGTGCCAGGGGGGGCCATGGCCACCCCTGGGAATTTCCCCGACTCATGACTTTTGTGTAAAAATTGGGCGTGGCCCCCAAAATTTTTCGCTCCAAGTGCCACTACTGCGGCCTTGTCTACGGCTCGCCCCTCCTGAGAAAAAATCCTGTCTACGCCCATGATGCTGGGCGCAAATTCTGGTGTCATTGGAACACCCGTCACGTGGGAAGAGAGCTTATGGATCCAGGAAATAGGGATGTATTGTATTCTTCAAATATGCGGTCATTTTCATCGCATATGAATCATTAAGTACGTTACTAAACTATTTCGAAAAACTGATTCCGTTGAAATATGACCCCGCTCAGGACTTAAAAAAATACTCTCGAAATTGTATTAAAATAAATAAAACCCAAGGCTAAGCGATACATAGTTAGCAAGATAGCTTATAGACCGGCACCTCGTGACAGAAAAAAACCCATTTTTTACAGTCTGCCTTTGGTAGGGGAGATACTTACAGCCGTAAGCTATAGAAAGATGCATTAAGTTTTCTCGCAATGTTGAGATATTAATTTTGCTTCGCAAAAAATCGTCTATTGGAACAACTTTTTACAGTATATCAATTACACGTACAGAATTTAAGTTTGCCAAATCGGTCATAACTGTATTGACAGACGTTTTGCGCTAGCACAATAGTAACGCATGCTCGTGTAATCTTGTAAAAAAAATCGTGTTTCTGAGAACAATTTTTTACAGTCTGTCAAACACAAGTTAGGCTCGGTTATCAGTAAAATTATAACCATTTTACTAGGCAGACGTTCTGCAGATGTAAATGTCTACGACGCACCCGTTAATTAATAGTATATTATGATATAAGTGTATAAGAGGGCCTTTAAAGCACGCGCGACATATTTCAAAACACGACGCGCAGCGGAGTGTTTTGTAAGTCGCAAAAATATTTTTATGATAGCTCGGAACAAGTTTTTACCGATTCATATCTGAGACATTTATACATCTGCAAAACGTCTGCCTAGTAAAATTGTTATAACTCTACTGATAACTGAGTCAACTTGTGCTTGGCAGACTGTAAAAAATAGTTCTCAGTAACACGATTTCTTTTACAAGATTATACGAGCATGCGTTACTATGATGCTCGCGAAAAACGTCTGTCAATACACTTATGACGGATTTCGCAAACTTAATTTCTTTTTATGTAATTGGCAGACTGTAAAAAGTTGTTCCAAGAGACCATTTTTTTGCAAAGTAAAAAATGTTTGAACATGCATTATCGCGGTACGCGAAATTGTTCATGCATATTTTGATAGCTTAATGTTGTAAGCATGTCTTCTATCAAAGGCAGCTGTAAAAATGAGTCCCTTATTTCTTCCACGAGCTTCCGGTCTATTAAGGAAGAGTCTTTAAAAGAAAATCCAGAAACTATAAGAAAGTCTTTGTATAGGGCAGGTTACAACATTTTTACAAACTTCCAGAATCGCAAAGGAGTAAATTTCAAGGCCGGTGTAATTTTTAAAAACTGAACTTTCTTTAGCGATTAAACAAAAATTAATCTTTTGTATCTGATGGATGCACCAAAGTTTGGAAGACAAAAATACAGCAATAAAAGTTAAAAGCTTGTGCCTTACAGTGAAACATAGGGGAGGCATTGTCTACTTTGGGGGTGCATCTCATCCGTTGAAGTCGGCAATTTGTTTTTCTATTGATTAAATTATCGATCCACATGGATATTAGAATATTTGAAGTAATAATAATTTAAAGTCAAATGTAGGAAAAAATAGATCGTGATGAACGTTATATTTTTCGATAGGAAAATGATCCTAAACACACTTCTATGATAGTTTGTGTTGAGTGATCACAAAATATTAGGATTTAACCAAAATATCTATGTTCAAAAGTCGGTAATGTCCAAAATATCCGGATATAATTTCATTTTTGTTTTTATTAAATAATTCATAATAACTTTAATTATTTTAACAAATTTTGGAAATGGGTTTTTTTTGAGTGGATGAATTCAAATCCGCACTTTTACTGTTACACGCAGCGGACTCTGCCTACGTTACAATGGCATACTTTATAAATATCGCTACGAATGACCGTTTTCGAGATATTTACTATTAAAAACCAGATTGTAGGAAAAGAGATACTTTTATTTACAAATCATCTAATTTAGAATAATTAACAAAATCCACCTAACCGTAACTATGTTACATGTTACCCATAAGTGAAACTTTTAATAGCAAATATCTTGAAAACGGCTACTCCTACTGACATTTACAAAATATATTATTTTAATTAAAAGAAAAACTGAGAAATACATATTTTTGTAAATAAAAGTATATTCTAAGGCGCAAATAAGTTATGAGGTTCTAAATACACACCAAGTATCGTAGGTGGCGTCCTCTGCATGTAATAGCAAAATTGTGAAAATATTTGAATTCCTCGCCTCAATTTTGATTTTTATAAAAAATATTAACAAAAAGCAATAATAAAATTGTAACGTTAATACCCAATAACTCTTATCAGTGACGTGCCAATGGGGTGGGTTTCGCGGGATTCAATCCCCCCCCCCTTTAGGGGTGCCACGCTGAATTTTTACTCAAAAGTCGTTAAAAAAAGGATTTGGCATTCTCTTGAATGGCAAATCGCTACTGCCGTGCCCCCGGCGCCGCACCGACCCCACTCACGTTACGTAGGCTCTAAGTTGTAGCCTGCGTCTAAAAATGTGAAATGATAAAAAAAAATACTCAAAATAGGGATATTTTAGTAAGAAGTGCATTTAACACTAGTAAGCGCATATACAAAAAAAAAAACGAGCCTTAAAACAACAGAAGAACCAAATTATTAAATAATCTCCAAAAAGTCTTTTTTCCAGATTTAGCCATTGGAAATTGTTCAGTGACCTGATCAAAATCATTTTTATTGTTTCTTAGTACTCAATTGACAGCAAAGCCAAGTTGGTCAACCTATCTCGTCTCATTGTGGAGCGTAAATAATCTTTTATGTGCTTTAACTTCGAAAATGAGCGCTCGCAGGTGGCATTTGAAACACATATTGTAATAAATAATTTCAAACTTAAAAATAGTGTCGATAGTAACTGGTAAAATTCTTTTAACAGTAAATTTTGAATAGTCTAAACATTGACTTCTTGACTAATTTCCGTCGCTCTTAAATGCCGTCTCAACCTCAAAATCACTTTAATAACATTTTCTTCCGAATCTTTGAATTCGTCATATATTACCACTAGTGCTGGCGCGAGACTACAAAGCGCAGCATCTGAATTCTTCGTCAAATTATCAGGCTGGAGTATTGTTTGTCTTGTTCAGTTCAATTGTTAAACCCACATCTTGCACTTCTTCCCCTGGCATATTTTTTTCCTTCTTATTCTTTTTGAAACAGAAATATCCTTATTTGCACACGTCTCTTTGGCATATTTAATTGACTTTTCTACATGTTCATTTCTTATCTTCCTGTAAAAAAGCTTTAAAGGCTTTAATCTTTATAACACATTTTGTCGAATGTCATACCAGCAGTTTGCAAGTACTTTTGTGTTTGATTGACTTTTTCTGAAATTATACTCCAAAATGATAAGTAACACAAAGAAGGAAAGTCGCAAATTGCTGGCATATTGTATTTAAATTTTCTTTTAGATCTGTTGATAACTTAATGACGCCTACCATCGCCGGATTGTTACTGTTTACTGCCTTTACCGCATCATGATGGGTGCTATAACGAGTCTCACCAAGTCTTTTAATGGAAACTTCGACTTTCTCTATCATTACATCCCACCCATGAGTTAAAGCCGACAACAAATTGGCTAATTCTTCTATGAAAAATCATGTTTTGTATGCAAACTTTTTAATCTCTTTTTTTTTTTTGATATTTGGTACTGCTTAGAGGATATTTAAAAAATTATGTTCAGATGTTAACAAAAATATAATATTGTTTTATGACAAAAGCTAACAAAAAGTGCGGGAGGCCGAGGGGAATCATGACGTCAAAAAAAGTAACATCCACTATATTTTTTTAAAGAGCGCTACTATTTTTTCATTTAGGTTATTTATTAGGCTGTGTAGCAAAATTAAATCAAATATCGGAAAAAATGTACATGGTATGCTTAAAAACACCAATAAAAATTTTGACTTTTAGCGCCTTGTATTTAAATTTTAATTAATTCAAGGAATAAGTTGAATAAGCTTTTTTTCTTAAAAAAATAAAAATAATAATAATAATATACTAAAATTAAAATATCTAAAAGTAAAAAAAATATATTCAACTACCGCGGGATGGCAGTGGCGTATCCAGGGGGGTGCAAAGGGGGTAATTGCCCCTCCCCCCAGAACAATACAACTTTTTAATAAATAACAAAAAAAAATCTAAATAGCAAACCAATAAAGAATAAATTTTTGAGTGAAGAGTGGTGGCTGTGTGCATGTATGAATCATACCAAATGAAACACTTTGTATTCCATGCATGGAATACAAAGTGTTTCATTTGGAATAAATTTTTGGCCTGCCGCGACTCAACAGAGAAATATGCTTAAAACAGTATTACATAATAATAATAATTATAGTCTTATATCTCGGCCAAGCGTCTCTACGCGCACAAAAGTCGGTTTTCAGTGGCGTCGCCAAGGGAGGAACTGGATGGGCACGTGCCCTCCCCTAAACTGCCCACCCAAAAACATCATAAGCATTGATAAAATACTTTTTTTGTATAAAACCATGCTGCATACAGCTACAAATAATATTTGTTTTTGTCGATCAACATGTACAGGGTTATCCAACGAGGACTAGAGAGGGCGATTTTTTCTACTTTCCCTATACTTTTATAAAAAAAAACTGAAATAGCCATCTTATGTAATTTTCTCCCACGAATTCGGATATGTGCAGCAAAAAACAATTGAACATCACATAAAAGTGCTAGGGGTAACTTTGATATTTTTTTAAATGGAACACCCTGTATATTACTACATTTTTGTACTCTCTAGAAAAATCTAAACACATTTTGTTTATAATATCCTATACCTATTTTTAGCTGTTTACCAAATATTGACAGTTGAAAGTCGGGCATTTTGACACTTTGACAGGCTCACCTTTTTGTTTTTTTAACGATTTTTACGACTTTTGGGCGGAAGTTGAGCCTGACACCCCGGCGGATTGGCTTCCGACTCGACGCCCCTGCGGCTGGCAATACAACAAAAGAAAGGTGCCCACCTGAAATAAGTGCGGGCCGGGCCGTACAGTGCCCACCCGGAAAAAGATGCTGGCGGCGCCACTGTCGGTTTTATTGATATATTAACAATTCTATTTCTTGTTTTTACTTATTTTAGAGCATTTTTTAAAATATTTCCAACCTATATAGTTGAGCTGATTTTTAAATACTTTTGTATCTAATTTAATTTTGTGTTACATAGTTACATAGATATCTCGATGAATATATTTTATATCTTTTTTTGTTTACTATTTTGCCCTTTTTTTAAAAATCTAAATATGTAATTTAATATATTTATCCCTTTTATTCAGACAAACGATTCAACCAAAAAAAAATGTTTCAATTGGCTCACTAATGATTGTTTACTTGATTGGTTCTTTGCTGGAATGTTAGGAATTCTCTATCTGAAATCTGAATATGATAATGTTTTAAAGTGTACTAATACACATATTTCAAAACGTATCTTCATGGATACAGATTAAACTTAGTGGTATTGATGGTATTCGCGGGATATATCTACTCTTCGTTTTTCCGCCTTCCTTTAATCTCTCAACGATATATCAAGTGATTATTTTACAAAATGTTCTGTGTTTTTCTGATGATTGATTCAAGCATAGCTCTAAACTTTTTGTTTTCTCCATGACTACCTGTATGTGACAAACATTTTCCCACTTGCGACGAAGCATTTGATACTGAGGGCCTTAATGAGATTAATTACCTACATAAAAGTGCATTTTTTCAAATACAGAATGGTGAGCAACGATCTCTAATAACGACGGAAATTTCTTCCGTTTGAGAACCGCCTGCGAACTGATGAAGCAACCTTGATTCCAACGCGAACACGCCCTAAATGATTCATATGTCAGAGATACTTCTGGAAAAGCTAATATTACAGAGAAAGAGACTTTGGATCCTAAGAATAATGATGCCAAAGAATGTATCTTTAATATAAGCACACAATTTCGGTGCAAGATGGCAAAGCCCTTTATCATCCAACGCATCAGCTTGGCAGTACAAAGGGAAAATGCGGCCTCAGCTTTTAGACCACATAAGCATGTCGTTGAGCGAGTAGTCGTAGAACCTTACTGGCCAACGCATTGGACTACCGCGCGAGCAAACCATCATCTATTTAAGTTGGGCTTGGGAACCTTCGGCAAAATGCATTACAACACTGTTTTATCCACAACATTAAACAACAATTTTTCCACTAAATGCCTGTTTCGCTAACCACGTTAGCAGCATCAGCAAATGATTTAAAAACTTTTAATCATCTCCATCTCGGTATCGTGGACAAATAATAATCAGTCACTCGACGTGTGTTATCCAGTGAGGCAACTATCTTGTCAGATTTATTATACATATTCTTCTGATTTCTGATAATTTTTTTCTGGTTAGAGTTTTAGGTTCAGATTTAGATTTTTTGGATTGCAAATAGGCCGATTATGTGGCCAAAAATTAATTCAGTAGAGTAAGTCATTTAGAATTGCATTAGCATTGTCGAGGGAAGCAGAATTAAGAAATTTGGACAACTTAGTTTGGCGGTCTCATGGATTTTTTTTTCATTTCACTATATATCTAATAGATTCCCAATTTATGTTGTTCGTCCGATTTTGGTTGTCTATCGAACTTTTAGAATTAGGGAAGCCCATTGCACGACTGTATTTTTGTAATTTTTGGATCGTCCAGTTTGGATGATTACGAACGTCCAACATATTGTTGTTTTTGTTTTGTTCAGTGGTCGATTTCGTTTAATTTGGGACGTATATTAAATGTCTGGAAAGTAACATTCATATTATCCAGTTGAAACCCAATGGCCCAAGGGACCAGTTTACTCCTTGTTATGGCTTTGCAACGAATGTCTTAAAGTCCAACCGAATCCAGTGGTAAAATTCAGAACACACCTAGTATATTCGTCTCCTCATTCTTGTGCGTAAAAAAGCTTTCTGCATTAGTTTCGTAAGTTGTACCATATTAATTTTCCTTTAAACTTGGTTTTGCTCATTGTTTGCTCTCTACAATACCTATATAAAGAGAATTATTTGAGGCCCATGTTGGCTTTTCGTAAATAAATGTCTTACATTTGTGAGTAATTAAAGTAATACAAAACCGGTATCTATCTCATTTAGTCGCAACTTATAAATATATTTTATATAGCTGCTAAAATGTAAGGTAATTTTTTAGCTAGGCATTTTCGCTGGTGGTTTGTCTAATTTCATATCAAGCAATTCTGAGGACGATGAAGATGATACTTCAACAGCTGGTATGGAACTTACCATTATGGGAACTCAAATTAGACCCTTCGTGTTTTTTGAGGGACATGGTGAGCTTATGGGACATGTCTGGTCTGGTACTGCATCAGACATCACTCCTGCATTTCAGGTAAAGTAGGTTTTTATTTTATTTGTTATAAGCAGTTGTTGAATATATAAAGAAAACAAGAAATGGCTATGTATTTTGTCTCTTGCAATATAATTAAGTTCTATATTTTTAAATGAATGAGAGTACAGTACCACAAACAATTTGCGTAGCTATATTGTTTGTGACAGTACCTAATCCATCAAGTAGGAAACGCATAATTACCGTTATCTAACCATCTTTAATATATTTAATATTGTTTGTATTTTAAAAAAAATAGAAATGGTTCAAATTTTATTTGTCAACGCCACGTTTTAAGTGTCTAAAGTCGGATTTATACCCATTTTTAATGACGTCATTTTTTGTTTATCTTTGTTTAGTATATTCCAAAGTGGTGACAACAAACTTTTGAAAAAGTTGGTATCCGATTATTATTAATTTTTTATAACTATTATGTGAAGTATCCGTCTGTGTCAATCAAAAACATTGGTTTGTTAACTTGTTGTCGAAAGTTATTTCGAAAAAGATATAATAGGTATAGTAAACAATCGCAGCTGATAATTTTAAATACATTGGCTTTATTTTCAACTGGAAAAGGAACAAGTCCGAAACGGGATCGCACTTCAAATTGAGAATGTGATACATCAAGCCGCAGATGCAACAAAATTGAGCCGAACAACGATCGCAAATATAAAGAAGAATGGGATAAAATCAGAGCAGGATTACGCTTCCAGTATGTCTTCTAAGCAAAATACCACAAAAACCAAAATTACAAAATATTTGAAAAATATAATTCGGGACAAAATTTATTCTATGTACCTACGCCAGAAAAGAATATGTAACATTGGAAACAATAAGACAAAAGTTCAGGGAAAAAATTTAATATTTTGAGTTTTCCATCGACTCCTTAAGAAGATGGATCAAAAGTATAGGCTTCAAGTGGAAAAAATCAAATAATAGAAAATATTTGATGGTTGCCATAAAATAATCAATTTTTTAAGGGAGTATATCAAAAATAGAAAGATCCAATTTTTGTAAGCTCAGTTTTGTTACATCTACTGCTCGTTGTATTACATTCTCAGTTTGAATTGCGATTCCGTTTCGACGTAATGAACGCCGATTACATCCTTTTATGTACTTACTGTGTTTTCGGCCCTTTCTTCAACTTCCGATCATTTTCTGAAACCAGGTTCGCAGTACCAGTATGTTGACACCATGGACATCCTATTTTATTGAGAATAATTTACCTAGACAACATGGGCAACAACCCCTATTTCTCCATCTAGTAGTCAGTAACTTCATTCCTCTTTCCAGTACTCAAATCTAAACCTAGTTATAATGAAAAGAGCGTAGGCTAAATTACGTTTCGTTTTAAATTAATAATTGATATTTCGAATTTAAGGGAGCACACAATTTAAAGGGAGTATTTTTATATTTAATCAGTGGTTGGCACAAATTTGTTCAGGTAATTTCTGATATGACCTAGGTATTTAAAAGTTCGCCAGACAATCAGTTATGGCATAATAAAAAGAACATTCATTAGCATTAAGACTTAACCCGCTGTGATTTACTTTGTATCAAACTTTCACTGGAGGTTAAATTCAATCAAAGAATATGGTGAAAAAATTCTACATTCCCTAATAAATAAAATACAGAATGACACTAGCACTGAATTTTTAATTAGATACTCATGAAATTATCGAAGGCATACAGTGATAATGTTTCTAGACATACAGGCACCCTAAGCATTATGATTTAAAACTAAACTTACTGTCTAGGTCTTAATGTTAATACGGAACCTGCTATCCTAGACGCAATAGCTTTTAGACCACCTTCTCTCACGACGAGTGACGAATTTGAAACAACGTTTCCTACTGTACTTTTTCGACGAAATGAATTTGCTTAATTACTTATTTAATTTCCACGAGTCTCTGGTACTTAGAGACACTTTTTACGATTTGGTCAATACTGTGTAACCATTTGGACAGAGTAACATACTTGAGAGATAAATTTATACTAAAAATTTCCGAGTCCCATTTGGACAGAATAACGTTCTCACTAACTTTTTCCCAGATATCTTTTTCGCTTTTATACCAACTTTTACGAGCACTTAAGATTTCGCCGAAAACTTTAATATGGCAATTAACGGTTTAACATGTTTTGTAAATTCCAATACCGCCGAGTGTTCCAAATTTTAATTTTACTTACCGTATTAAAATTAGTTACATGTCTTTTGAATTCCGATTTAGACCAAATTACGGTAATTAAAATTGGAGAATACGTTTTTGCAATTCGATCCAATTGTCTTTGTTCGGTGAATATTCTTAATAGAAACGGTTTTCTTTTTAAATCAAAGTTTGGGGGGACCTGTTTTTTGAAGCGTGCAACTAGCGGTTGATATTCCTTGAAGTTTTTCTAGTCTTTCATCATTTGGCATTATATCAAACAAATCAAGAGCAAAGCTATCTCCTACTTCGCTAGGATCCAAATAAGATAATGCGAAAGTTGTTCGCATCCATTGACCAACCAAGCTTGATTTGTCTTGATAATCCTTAGTTAAACCTAATTTTTGCACTTTTCTATACCAGGCCTGACTAAGATGAAACCTGCATCCAATTATTTGAGCTTTGGGCCAAACTTCATTCACAGCTTTATGGATGCCTTGTTCAAAGGCCACGACAATTTCGTTAATATCTAATGTAACGTTATATTTTAAACACTCGTTTTCTATGAATGAAAATAATTTACAATAACATTGACTTTGCTTACTTGGCAATAAACAAAAGAATAAAGGGATATAGTAGCCGTTAAAAAATCCATGTATAGTGAATAACTGACATCAAACGTGCCATCAAGGTATATTCGATTTGTTGTAGCAGCTATTCGCACGTTACTTTCACATGAAAAAAACGATAATGTTTTCATTTACACTGTTAACAAAAAGGAAATTTTCGCCTTTACTAGTTTTGATCTTTAGTTTTGCAGCAGCTTCATGACCTTCATAAATGTTTTTTGGAAGAGACGGAGTTACTTTTCTACGAGAATTGTATATGTAATTCCTTACAGGTGCAACGTCAGTGGTAGTAAATGTAGGCGGTAGGTTTTCTTGAAGAACTTAGCGAATAATTTTAGAAGGTTTCTCAGCAATATCTTCCGTAGCTTTTCTTTTGCATGCTGTACTTAGAATTTGTCTTTGAAGTTACACTACATCAGCTTCGTGACAATGTTCTAACTCACACTTATTCAGGAGAACATTTTTGGCGAATGGACCAAGGGTATAAATGGTTGCTCTACATTTTACGATCTACGCACACCCAAACATGTCCCTTACTTGTTTTAACCACTTCTTTTAAATTATACTTATAACTATTAACAACCAACCAACATTGGTTTTCCACCAGCAGAACTTTGCTGGTCAACATCCAACAAGAGACTAAAAGACATGGAAAATTAAATAAAACCCTTCTTTAACATCTAATTAATAATCTGGTACTAATGGAGTAGTCAGGTAGTGCAGGAAATTCCAAAAATTGTATACCCGTACGAATCGCAATATGAATAAATTAGTAAAAATTACCATATTGGCTTATTTTACCTGAGCGGTACGAATCGCTATGTGCCCAGTGGTATAATGCAGTCCAAAAAAAAAACCAAGACTATAAGTCAACCGCGATTATACGTTGAATTTTGAGTCTTGTGAAGTTAAACACAATGCAACTTATTTGGATTATATTCCAATAGTAAGCTATTTTATTTTAATAAGTTTTATGATAGGTACTTTTGTTGTACACTTTCCTTAGCCAAAAATGTTTTAACTTTAGACGCGTTCGGGCATTAATTCTTGTTAACCCGAATGCCCAACCACTGGCATTGTCCTTTTTAAAATTATGTTACCTTTTAAAATGTGACTTTTGACTTTTTAATTGTGATTTGACCATTGTTTGTTGGTGTTGTTTGTTTACTCTTCGTCGATATGTTCTTGAGGTCCAATGACAAGTAACACTCATGATGGCTTAGGCCGAAAGCGCTCTGTTATGCTTTTTTAAGAAGTCCTTTTGGATTAAATTTTGCATGGAATACAAAGTGTTTCGTTTGGTATGTTTCATACATGCACACAGCCACCACTCTTCACTTAATATATTTAAAATTATCATCTGCGTTTGTCCATTGTTCATGATTAATCATAGTAATTGTTAATTGTTATATACTCCTACATGTAACTACATTTAAAATGTGTTTGTAAGAGTTACAATAAATAAAAATAAATAAATAAGTAATAAATAAATAAATACTACAGGATTATTTTTATTTTTTGAGATTGAAAGTGTATATGTAAAAAATATAATATACTGCTAAATCATGATTTGTTAATTTCTGAACGTTTCTTTCTAAACGCGATAGTAAATTTTCTATTTAATATTGATTGGCAAAAATATCCACGCCATACGTTTTTCCCACCTAGATGACGTAACTGCAAATTGGTATAAAATTGCTGTAAATTGATATAATTCCGACTTTATCATTGTTGAAGAGATAATATTTATACTAAAATCCGTATGTCATATATAATATTTATACTAAAATCCGTATGTTATATACTGCGAATGACTGTGTATTAATCAAAAATACACAGGTCTAAGAAAGTTTTTAGGGAAAATAGAACTCAGAATGCCAACTAGAGCACCAAAATTTTTTAGAATATATTAAAAAAAACTTTTAGTGATAAAAACCATTTTCAAAAATTGTTACTATGATAATATGCAAAACGTTTTGCACAAAGTCAAACCGTTTTGATTCCGCCGGGTGTCAAAGTTTGAAAAATGCCATGTTTCAAAGTTTCAAACGTCAGAATGGCGATAATAAAGTGAAATTAGACATGTTACGCCACATAAACTGAGCATAGAATAGTCGGCAGAACTCATAAATCGAAAGAAAAAGAGTTTTTCTCCGATTGACATCAAATATTAATTTTGCAGACACATAACAATCAGCAAAGTATTACTTTTCCTGCCTTGGTATCAAAGTAAGTACTTTCCTGCCTAGGCAGCAAAATGATTAGTCTCCATAGGAATATTGACATAAGATGTCAAACTATAATTAGGTTTGTTCTAGCATGACATTTCGGACGGTTTGAAGCCATCCGGAGTTTACGCATAGCGATATAAGCGTCGCTTTTATTGCTATGCGCAAACTTCGGATGGCTTCAAACCGTCCGAAATTTCATGCTAGAACATACCTATTATTATGGACATATACATTTCCATAGCAACCAACCTTTCCAACAATTGCGATTTCTATCAAATTTTGTTTTAATTTAGCACTACAGGAAAAATAAAAAGATTGTGGGAATTGTAATAATTTGCAAATGCACGATATACATATATCATTATAAACAATCGGAGAAAAAATCACATGTTCAACTGGGCAGCAAAGTAGATTGACTGCCTTAGCTGAATTCGCTCGGCTATGAACTATCAGCCGCGGCAGTCAATCTACTACTTTGCTGCCTAGTAAAACAAATAACTATTATTCCATTGGAAGGATTATGTTTCTTTTTTGTAAATATCACGTGACCCCGATGTTCAATTTCGTAGCTTTATTAATAACGAAATTAGCAATAGTGCGACTCGAGCTTGATCATCCTGCATATACATGGGATGTTCCTGTAGATATTTTGGGACAAGATTTTTTTTTATTTGAGCTAAAATGTTTCTGTATCTAAACCCTATGTTCTGTTCCGGCGAATTAATGTAAAAACACGATTAAGTAGAAATTAAGTTAGAAAAATTATTGTACATTTACTATTTTAGGCATTGATTTTGGCTCAAGACCATGAAGAGTATCTGAGACTTGGTAATGGATTTATTATTCAAATTAATCTGAAAGGAGCAGTCTCCTTCGATTTATCAGGAAAAATAGACATTTCTATCTGGAACCGTAATGCTAAGGGCTTAATTCAAAAATCGTAAGTTAAAAGAATGTTTTATTATATAAATTCACTAACTTTATAAAAAACTTAATAATAATTTGGATTTTTAAAGCGATATAGCGATGAGGAAAACAAACTGGCCAGCAGCACAGGTTCTTAAATCCATTGCAAACGAGATACACATGCGCCGTCAAAGTTGATTCAATCGACGGTAGTACATAATTTTAAAGCTCGCTTAATATTCTTCTCAACGGTCCCCCACTTTTCAAATTTAGGACAATGCAGATATTTCGTTCTTTATTACATCTTGGGAATGTCGACGTCCAGCATTGATACAATAATCCGGTTTTTCTCGAAAGATTCTCACATATTATAGAGTATTTACGTTATCTCTCGTAAATCTTTATCAAAGGAAATGTATTGAAAAATGGGACAAGAAGCAAATTTACTAGATGATTTGTTTGAAGGGGGGCAGCAATGAATCAAACGATGAGGTGAAGAGCCTAGAAAATAAACACGTCCTCGTTAGACGTGACTATAATATGCATTTTACCTATCTTTAGTAGTACATTTATTAATATAACTAAATATAATTTTAATAAATAAACACGTCGTCGTTTGACATGACTATAATATGCCTTTTACCTATCTTTAGTAGTACATTAGTTAGTTAATTACTATAACTAAATATAATTTTAGAGTCGGTTACGTATCCAAGGGCTTAGTGAAAGTAGATGCATCGTTTGTTAAGAGTCAAGTTGATTTTGAAGGAACGATAGAACCCAAACTAAGTCTGGAAATAGATGCAGATTTTTCCAGCAATGTAAAATTATGCATGAGACTGTCTCAGCCGAATACAATTTTCAGGTAAATTATAAAGTTATTCACTTAATACGCAGTAGTAAGAAATTCATCCAGTGGTTAAAGAAGTTTTTGCTACACATATTATATTAGTCCTGTGCAAGAGAGTTTCTTAATGATCAAGTTATAGCGGGTCATTAGTTTTACGAGCCTAGTTTGAATAAAAAAATGTTGATATCAGACTTGCAGCAATGTAATTTTGAAGTCAAGTTTCGACTTAGGATTACTGTAGGGTGACTTAGATATCTAGACAAATAGAAAGGGAACTAAACTAAACGCAGCGAAGTGCTCTTATCATATTAAATTGTTACAAATTTCGGATATAGGATTCGGAATGTTGAACTTTTTAAGTCACAGTAGTAAGTGATTTGCATGTGTTTCATCAGAGATATAATGAATAAAGTAAAAACAGTTACTTGAATAAGTTATCAGGATGTACAGAGCCTTTGGTGCCTTAAGTTACTTTGTAAGACTGTTGTAATGCTATATGTTCGATTTTTCCTGATAATAATCTACCGCTCATATAAAACTCATTTCATCAGTACAGTATAAATTTATTAGATATTGGCGATATATTAGCCTGATTTGGGTCGGGTGAGAACAGATTCTGGGTTGAAATGACCGGAAGACTTCTGATAATATATTGATTAACGTTACTTAATTTTTTAAATTATGTACTCACTAGCATGATTTTTTTTATATAATATCATAAATCGATTTTTGCAAAGCCTAGAAAAGTGGAGTGTTTCAAAGTGTTTCCTCGGTTATCCGATTGGACTTGCACCCTGCGTCATGTTCAGAACATATACCACTGATTTGACTTTAGTTGGTGTCTCTGCTTGAACTATTTTAGATCTAAATCAGAATTGCAATTTTCTGATTTGCACAAAGGTGTTTTTGAAATATTTTGTGAATTTTATGCCATCTATGTTTATTTAACAACATCCAACATTTTTTGATATTGATATTATCCTGCCACTTTCGTAATGCATTTGTTATCAAAACTGAGTGTATTCTAATGGTAATAAAATATATTCGTTTATTCGTTGTGGTAAGCCTATGAATATTTTCGGGTCTGATATAATAACTTCAGTTTTTAAGGTGTCCTCCATAAAAAAGAATATCTAGGGGAGTTACGTACGAGCTGCAGGCAGTTGTCCTGTTGTCCATACAAGTGGGCCATTCTTTCCAATCTAAAAAGTTTTCAGTCGGCATCGGTACTCTTATCGAGTTGCATTAAGGTTATTTCTGTTTGCATATTATAACCACGCTGTACTGAAATAATGTTGGTAACTGATTCTGGTTAAATTGCTCCAATAAATTATTTGCTTGTACTATTTCGCCAAGAGATAACATTGAAATAAAATAATAATTTTATTTAAAAAAAAATAAATTGAAATTCAAGTTTCAAGAAATAATGCCCGAATCGCATCTAAAGTAATTTTTTTTTTATTTTAATTCAGGAAAATGTTAAACAATAGCACCTATCATATGACATTACTAAAATAATATAACTTACTATTGGAATATAATCCAAATAAATGGCATTGAGTTTAATCAGATTTGAACCGCAGCTTAACTTTTACGTTTTTTCGACTGCACTATAACGCGCGAATAGATGAACTAACTAAGAATATCACCCACTAGTAGTATGTCTCAAATACAGGTTCCCCCTTAAAATGAAAACGTTGAGCAGGGGCATCTCTATTAAGAATATTTAGAGAGCGAAGACCTGGGACTGAAATGCAAATACCATGTTATGGTTCTAATTATCCTGATTTGGAATACGCCGCGGTACTCAAACCCAGGTTGGAATTAACAAAACAGGTTAAAACGCTAATGACCAAATTAAAATTTTCGGTGACTTAGTAATTTTAAGTGTTGTTAGTAAAAATATTTGAATAGCTGGGCAGGTGCTGAATCCAGACTTCCTGAGGTGAAAAACAAGTCGCAAGCCTTGAAGGATGGTATAAAAAGATCAAATCTTTGGAAAGAGTTAGTCAGAAAATATTCTTCACGCGTGATAATTATCTATTTGATATAATTCTACTTGTACGTCACTTAACCAATGTTCATCTATGCATACTATATCGATTAGTTTAGACTTTAAGATACGTTATCAATTTCGTTTTTTATGCTTTGTATATTTGGATGCAGAATTTCAAGACAAGATGGAGGCTGAAATAAATGTTTAGATTTACTTGCATTGTTAAGTCGTTCTTTCTACCTGGTTGGAATTTTTCAACAATCCCTCAATCTCCCTCTTGTGCTTATAGACAGGATACCTACTCAATATCAAATGTAGAATGACAGTTCAAGTTAAGTACTGAACCAGCCTCGATACAGTTGATACAATTAAATTGAGAACTTACGCAGTCACTGATACTATGATTCTTATCACCACATTTTACAATTTCACTTCATCTTGACATACTGATAGATACTAATAAGGTGGAGACTTTGCGTTAGACACCCGTGTTCACATATATATCGTTAAATTTGCATATTGGAGGAATATCAAAAATGTAATAAAATGTAGGATGTTTAATTTAAAAGAAGGGAACTCTCTCTGAGTTGAAAAACACTCTAACATTAAAGTTCATTTTACTATGCTCCACATAACTCTAATAAACGTAAAATTAATAAGCTTTATTTTATTTTTAATTAATACATAACATAATTTACATGTTTATTTCCGCATTATAGCTTTATGTCTTACACCTGTCTTAGAAAAATAAAATATTCTATTGTATTCCTTCTAGGCATGGAGTGACTAAACTTGAAGCCATTCCTGGAAGCAAATATGAACAAAAATTGACAGTCAATAGAAGACAGGAATTTCCAGGGGTAACGTATGCCCTCAATAGGAAAAACAGTGAAATGTGTAGTGTTATATTTAGTTAGCAAACTTTTTTTTATATTTACCAAATAATAACTCAAGAAACAACTTTTACCATTTCTAGTGCTGTGCTGTGCTGTGCTGTATATAAGAATTTGTATTAACATTAATTTGTGTTGTGTAATAAATGCAAATAATATTAAAATTCCAAAACGTCTGATACTCAGAGCAGCACCATTTTAGCTCGTGAATTGTTACGCTTTTAGTACTAAGTTTGTATATGTGCATTTTGATGTCTGTTTGTGCGAATTAAGTTTTGTATTCAGTATCTAACTCAAATTTTAAAAGTTTTCAATATAAAATATTAGAGCTTAATGGTTTCGGCAAGCTTTGAAAACAAAAGTTTAACAATTAAACATTGCCATTTTTCGCTAAATTAATTATTGATTTGGATATGTTGATATTAATGCAAGTATGACATTAAGAAATGTACGATGTATATTCAAAACACCAATTAATTTAGCAGTAATTAATCGGAGTTCAAGGTAATAATTCCAAATGATTCCAATGATTTAAAATTACGATTTAGGATCGCAAGAGAACTCGTATATTTTCGCTGACAACCAACAAAAGCCCAACATCTGTTACAGATGTTACTCAATTGACTGTACTTTACACTTTACACTTTGTTTATACGGGCATCGACCAATTATTGGCGATGATACGAGAAAGATTTGTAATTTTTTTTTCTGGGATTCTCGGACGTCCACTCCGACCGTTTTGGATGTTTATTTATTGCTGAGCGTTTCTAATGAAAACGTATTATTGACTTTTCTTTTCGCGGTGCATCTTATTCTTCTATTTTTATCTTTTGTGTTTTGAACAGACTATTATTTAAAGAATGGACAATGTTGAAAGTATTTTTCATCCCAGTTGCTTGAACAGGAGGAGGTATTTTGTAACAATTAGTGACTATATATTTTATACAATGACAACCTTTAAAAAATTACCGAATTTTTATACGTTAATCCAAATGAAATCGTAGTTAACTGAAAGAGATAGAAATACTGAAGAGATCACGATTGACAAGGAAAATACTGAACTATTTTGTTTGGAAATCGAAAAATTGAAGATTGGAAAGCAGATGCAATTTTGTCTCAATGACGTACATCTCGGAGTTTTGAATACAAAGTTTTTGAAAACGAGCAACGAAAGAAAGAGACGGTAAAAGAAATGGGAAATAGAGTAAGCACTTTAAGTAAAGATTTATATCGCACTTATTATAGCATAGTCTTGTACTGATAACATAAACGCTATAGTAAGTGGTCCAAAAAGGCAGGGTATGGTGATCAAAATGAAATGAAACCATACGCAAAGCATTATTAGAAATAATCAGATTTTGATTTTGGGGACGGGTTAGCGAAAAGTAGTGTATCTCTCTTTAAGAAGCAAACCCATTGCGAACTTGATATAAATTGTTAGTAGTAGAACGACCTGATGTTGGAATATATTGCTGAACTGTATAGTTACACTGTCAAAATTTTTCATTAATTTTGCTGATAGAAGTGATCTCATTGGTTATAAGGTGAATAGTGTTATGGGTGGTAGCCTTATTACAAGTTCTGAGGTATCTCTAAGCTTACAGTTGATTATCTAAGCGTGTGTGAACCTTCTCAGAGTCACTTCTCATTTTATTCTTCATTGCATGAGCCAAAATCGGTCCCCGTCCATTTGTGTACCAAATCACTACACCAGTCATATGTTCGACCCGGGCAGTTTTTTCTCAGTAAGTATCGTATATTTTATTGTCATTACTGAAACGTGACTCAATGGTGGAATAGAGAATGAGAAACTATTTCTTACGAATTATGTCTTATATAAAAATACAATAAGTAACAAAACTAGAAGTGGTTGCCGCTTAGCGTCCTTGCGATTCCATGAACTGTGTACGATAATGTTAATTATAGTTTTGGGCGGTATAATGATTCAAATACTATTTCTACCTCATGAAATTTACAAAAACAAGTTTTGGACGATTGTGCTCAACAATGTAATGAAAAATATACATAGTCTTATTCAATTTTATGAGTATTTTGACGTCAATTACGTCAAATTACATGAATATACTGACGACTTCTATATTAAAAGAGGCGTACGACAGGGCAACTTGGGCAACGCTATGTCACCTAATCTTTTTACAGCGGTTCAGCAGGAATATATGTTTAGAAGGGTGGACTCTGAGAGTATGGATATAAACATAAATGGCGAGAAACTGAGCTACCCAAGATTCGCAGACGATATTGTTTTGCTGAGCGATAGCATCGATGAAGTCAGGGAGATGCTTTACAGGTTATATAGTGCCTCGAAAACTTAATATAAGTGAAACTCAGTATATGACTAACCTAATAGTGAGTCAACATATCACTTAGAACAGGTCTACTCTTATAAATATCTGTGGCATGAAATTAATATAGGGGAGAACAACCAAACCAGCGAAATAACCAGACGAATAGGGCTTGCATTGCAGCCTTTGGAAAGCTCAGTCATATCCTCAGGTCAAGCATACCAATCTGTCTGAAGAGAAAGGTGTTCAATCAGTGCGTCCTCAACTTTCTTACCTAGGGAGCAGAAATACTGACAATCACAAGGAAGTCTGAAAATACGAGTGGCAGGCTTTTCCTTGAGGGATCGGATAACAAATGAGATATTGTGCCGAATCTCTGATGGTGTGACCGACGCGATTGAGACAATAACAACACTGAAGTGAAACAGAGCTCATGTAGCAAGACTGGCCGACCGACGGACGATGGGCAATAATGATCCTGGAGTGAGGACCACGCCAAGACGCCGTTAAAGGCAAAGGGCACCCGCCGACGAGGTGGGCTGACGACCTTAAAAGAATTGAGAGGAACAGAATGAGTGCAGCACAGGATCAGAACGATGGAACACTCTCATGGGCTGATTAATTATGATGATGAGTATTTTAGTGTCAAGTGACGATTTTCCGCAGACAAATGTTGATATTCACTGTCTAGCTTGTAATAATTTAAGTCTTTTTATTGACAAGTGAGCTTGAGCGAAGGGGCATTTACCGAAATCAATTTCTCTAAAGCCGATTACGATTGCCTAAATAACTATTTTGAAAATTTGGATTGCAGTTTTCTAAAATGTACCAGTGTCAACAATGACACATATATTTCAAGAAATATAGATTCTTTTTTTTTTACTACTAACATGATAAATCACCATTATTTACTCCATTCCTCAAATGAGAAATAACATTTCTCACCCTAGGTAAATATAATAATATTTAAAAAAGCCGAGGTCAATAATGAAACGGAAAATGTCATTTAAGTTTCAACTTGTTAGTTTGATAACTAGTTGTCATATCGGATTATTTGAGAAATGAGTAGGAAATGATTAATTTCAAAATCTAATCAATTCAAATAATGATAAGGATTGTATCAGTGCTATTAGTAAAAAAATTGTATACATTATGACTCACTTTTCATGACTCCCCATAGTATTCTTATCAATAATGCGATTTTGTCAAAATTTAGATGGAAAGAAGGTACTTTGTATGTATGGAGCTGTCAGGAAATTATTCAATTC
This sequence comes from Pissodes strobi, assembly GCA_016904865.1. Classification (NCBI taxonomy): domain Eukaryota; kingdom Metazoa; phylum Arthropoda; class Insecta; order Coleoptera; family Curculionidae; genus Pissodes; species Pissodes strobi. The sequence continues at coordinate 1,878 of JAEQML010059498.1, read as the reverse complement.
AATCTGTCAGTTAGACAACTGACCTTCCAGGCTACCTGATATTTCGAACTATTTGAAAAATAAAGTAGAAAATGACTAATATAAAAATCAAATGGAATCAAATATGGTAATATATCAGTGTTAGTAGTAAAAAAAAAATCTATATATACCTCGGGTGAGAAGGCCATTATTAACCTCGCACATTATATCCTTCGGCGCTACGCGCTTCAAGATATAAAAGTGCTCGGTAAATAATGGCTTACTTCTCCACCTAGGCATATAATATACTATTTTAACATACCCTCATTATTTTTCAACAAAAATAATTACTTTAATAAAAAAACAAGGTCTATAAAAATACAGATTTACTCGGCTACCGACAGATGAAGAAAAATAAAAGTTAGTGGGTTCTCAGTGTAAGATGCCAATAAAAGAATGTTAGGTTTGTTCTAGCAGCGATTTCAAACCAAAACCAAGCCATCCGGAGTTTGCGCATAACGCAATATAAGCGACACTTAATCGCTATGCGCAAACTCCGCTGGCTTGGATTTGGTTTGGTTTGGGTTTAAATCGCCGCTAGAACAAACCTATTATAATTCCTTTATCCAATCTACCAAAACAATATCTTAAATAATGTAAAATTTTTCTGGAAGTAGGTAGGTATACTAAGACAAAGCCAGGGATGAGCAGATATCTCAAAAGGTTTAAATGCAATAATTTGGAGTCTAGCGACCGTGAACTCATTGGTGACACTTTTGCTGATTTCTTTATCATTTTTTTTTTAGACTAGGCATGACTATGTTCCATGTTTTCTTTGACTGATGGCAACATGAGTTTTTCTAGTGTATAAGTTGAGAGTTCCATGGTATGCCCTAAATTAAATTGAACTTGATGAAAGAGAGAGTGTGGGTATGGAAAATTGCAGCTCAACACTCCCTTTTTTATTTAGTTATTCTTTCAGATGTTTTCCTAGCACTTGGAAAATTACACATGAACTCCTATCCGTAAAAAGTGGTTATCGAGTCGGCATCTGTAAATAACGTTAGAGTTTAACTGTATGACCAGGGTTCTTGAAACTATAATCGTTGATGAGCTGCTCAATTTTCAGAACATTTCTTCCCACTACAGCACGGATTTCTTGTGGTTGGTTGATTCAATCTATTTTGAATAAAAAAGAAACATTTGATAGAGTTGACCTTACCATTCTTGTTAATAAATAACAATCTTATGAAATTTTGAATCTCTTACTGTCATGGATCTCTAGCTACCTGCAAGTCCGAACCCAGTGTGACAAAATGAATAGGCTGCTTTCGAAAAGAATCTTGGTTAGTCCATTTCGGTTCAATTTTGTTTCTTATATCTAATATGAGTAATTGCTTGCAATTGCTAAGAGATATATACAATTTGGTCGAATGTGACGTGATGCTAATAGAATGAAGCTACATATCTTAATATTCAAAATCAGAATATTCTCTGAACAGAAGATGTAATGCATACTTATATTATTAACGATGCGCGTATAGATCTAGAATCAATATAATCAATGATCTGGGACTCATTTTTGACAACGAATTAAGACTATTAATGACATTTTAGCAACATTATATAAGATAACGGGCTTTATAATGGAATGGGATTTCACGAATACCGAAGTGTTAACTTTTTATTTTGGATTTGCTTGGAGTCATCTCGAGTAGGTACTGCTTCATCGTGTCAGCGGCATTTTACAGAACCCATATGGATGCAAGGGTTCAATTAGCTTTTTGTCTATCAAAACTGTCATCAATAAAGGCTCTGTTGTTGGATCGCAATCAATGGCTCCATTTGTTAACCTCATGTTTCGGACACTAAATAATTAAAAATACCATAGATTGTCCTAATTTATTAGCATTCAGAAAC
>JAEQML010059497.1:0-28557 GCA_016904865.1 Pissodes strobi | reverse complement strand
ATTTAGGGTTAGTTTTGGTTTGACTTTGGTTAGTTTGGGTTTGTCTGAGTTGGTTTTGGTTAGTTTGGGTTAGTGTTAGGTTAGTTTGGGTTAGTGTGGGTTGGTTTTGCTTAGTTTTAGATAGTGAAAAGACAAGCGCGCGTAGCGCGCTTGTCGCTGATTTCCTTACTTTGGTTAATTTAGGGTTAGTCTGGGTTAGTTTTGATTCGTTTGGGTTGGCTTTGGTTAGTTTGGGTTAGTCCGGGTTGGTTTTGGTTCCTTTGGGTTAGTGTTGGTTAGTTTGGGTTAGTTTAGGTTAGCTGTGGTTTGGCAAGCTGCTATTCTACTTTAAAATATGTGGGATTTTTTTTTCAACTTTTGGCGTCAAAATTGCTTTGCGCAATATGTAACGTGTCACAAAATACTTCTAATACTGTCTAATACATGTTACACGAAAATAAATTGCAAAATTCGAAAAGGGCGCTAAGTAAATATTTACCCTTTTCTACGTTATCTACAAGGTTAATTTGGGTTAGTTTAGTTTGGTTGACGCCCCGGAGCAAGCGAAGAACGAAATATTAGAACAACACTGCACTGCTGCCAAATGCGCAGGTCCGAAGGTCGAAAACTTGGTCTAGGTAGATGTGCGTGTTCCGAAAGTTTCATATTTTTTAGGTTAGAAAAGAAATGTTACTATTTTTTAATAAAAAAAATCCTCCGTCCGCACTTTTTTATAAAGAATCACTCTCTCTAACATAGAAATAGTTCTTATTTTTACCAAAAACTTCTTAATTTGTGTGACGCTAAAGTGTTATGGACCCGGTTTAGCTACTATTCTAAATTTTTAGTTACTAAAATAGAACCAATCAAAATGATAGTATATCTGAAACTTACCGTATCGTTCAAGTGAATTTCTTATATGTTTAAAGCAGGTATCATGGGCAAAACTACGACATTTTTTCACTGTCAGAATATGAGTTGAAAATCTACCAATAGTAAACCCCATTCACAATTATTTTCATGTTTCGTTAACGGTAAAATTATAAAAATGCATGCTAATGATTTTGTAGTGACAATAAAAAAATGTCAATCAATAATTTGACGTTAACGCGCTAAGGTGAGCTTGGAACAATGATGAAAACGAATGATATAACCCGGAAGGGACCCGAACACGTGTCGTACACCGCTTTTAAACAATTGGGAAATGCTTTTAAATTTTATATTTATGCGATGAAACGATGACGTCATCAACAGAGGGTTTAAAGCGTCGACAAAAATCGCTTTGGCAGCATGCTTATCTCAAACAGTTTTGGCTTAGCATAGCCTAGAATCTGAGGCTACTTCGGCTGTCCAAAGGCGTCAATTACTTTGCTTTTTCTTATGTTTTTGGAAGACATATGAAATTATATTACACATTAACACAAATTAACTACACTTACTTTGATTTAATTATGTAAAGTTAGTTAACCCATCAAATATATTCTTTGAAATAACCAAACAACATCATTAGCATTATTATATTTTTTTTATTAAAACGAAGGTAATATTATTACTATTATTTTTACATGAAATACATTATTTTTTCTTAAATTACTTCATTATCCAAGTTAATATAAAAAAAAAATATGTAGGATATGGCGTAATGATGAAAGTGGGAGAACAATTTATTTGGATCAATGAAAGTATAATTAAGAAAAGCATTTATTTAAACATATAACAACCAGTCTTTTATTGTGATTGTCAATTACTGTTTTCTTACTTTTTGTTTTAAGATTATTTTGTATCTGTATAAAACGAAGTAACTACATTTTGCTGGAAAAAAAACGAAGCAACTGCATCTCACAACATTAAAACGCAGTAACTGCGATGTAGTTACTTTGTTTTTATCCAGCAAAATGTAGTTACTTCGTTTTATACAGATCCAAAATAATCAAAAAACAAAAAGTAAGAACACAGTAATTGAAAATCACAAATAAAAAGACATTAACTGCTAAGCAGTTACTGCCTTTCTTGTTTGCATTGTGGAGTTACGGTGTTTTCATTTTGGAAAGGCGTGGATATGTGTGCAGTGACTGCTTTTAGCATGTATCATAACTTCGTTATTTATTCACTGATTTGGTTCGGTCTGATATCAAAATGTGTGGAAAAACACAGCAAGTTCTCTTGGGCATATAACTCAGTTTTGGAAAACATGTCAGTTACTTCGTTTTAATTTTGGGCAGCCGACTTCTTGTTCACTTGGTATTTTAATATAAACGCTAATATTGGGATCAAATTGCATTCCATCTCAATTGGTTTAAGAAAGTTAAAAAAAGCAGGAAAAAACAAATAACGTAGGTAAATGGCGCTTACTTAACTAAATACTGATTTATAGCAAATTAAAATATATGTAATAGTTTGTCGCCTCATCTTTTAAAGTCAGGTTTATATTCAGTGTTGATACTAAACTAAATACTACTTAGGTTTTTTTATGGCAGTGGCACACACACTAAAGGGAGATACTGTGGCACTCGACGAGCGGTGTGTGTGCGAAGATGTTGATTGACACGATTCTTGAAGGTTGTAATCAGGGGGAAACAGTTGTCCTGTGAGTTTCACATTGATGCAGTGCTCTAGAAAAAGGATTACTTGTAAAGCGATGTTCTAGGTGTTTCCAGTTGTACGATTGTCGTGACTGTCTGACAGGCGTTGCTGGGGGCGGGATGAACTACGCCAAATCTTGGGAATATCTGTGGTGAAAATATTTTTAAAACAGGGAGATGTTGGCCACATGTCTGCGGGTCACCGACGAGACGGTCGGAAAACACCTACTTACGCCAATACCAGCTGGGTTCGGGTATTAAAATGGAGTACGAGTGGATTTCGGGCACGTGATCTTGGAGCGTATGGAGTCAAAATGTATAGTCGAACGATTCGGAGTTGTTGGACCTGGGAACGACAGATTACTGACGGATTCAAGACAGCTGTTTTCTGTTTTCAATTTTAATTTTTGAGGAAAAGGGGTTTTTAAGAGAATTCTGACACAATGTTGGCCCAATTATAAGTTTTATTAATGATTTGTTACATAGTACCTGTGACTCATCAAATATAACGGGGTTACCTGCCCCGTCTACAACAGGACAATGCGTATTCTTACTTATTTCCATATTTTCATAATGTTGGACTACATATGGCCACAAAATTCGTGCATATGACCTAAACAACATTCAAATTCTCAAGAAACAAGACACAAAATGAGAATCTATATGACACCTCTCGCTCGATTATCAAACTACGCAGGCTCACTCCAAAATATTCCTTCTGCGAGGTGGAACTTTTGGAGTAAACTCTTTTAACCCCACTCCGTAATAGTCGAACGCTGAAAGAGCTACTCCATTTGCACGAAAAGCTTTACCCGAACGGCTAGAGCAATTTAGGTATGCACGGAGTGAATGGCGTGAGCATCCTGAACGTGCCTACCCTTAACTACTCTTAATAGCTCGACGTGACGTGGTAGAGAACTGTTGATCGGAAAGAAACTGTTTAACGGTAAGAAATTGCGCCAAATTGGTGAAGCGCTTCAGCCCGCTCCCCCCCCCCCCCCCCCCCCCCCCCGGAAATTCACATCAATAATGTATAAACTAACAAAACTTAAAGCCAGAGCACATTACAAATTATAGGAATTATTGTAGTTACATTTTGCATTATTTGTTATTCGCATTGAGACAATCGATATTTTATAAAAGTATCGATAATATCGTTGCACTCCTAAGCACGTCGCGTCACCTAGCCGACCGGATCACGTTTACGGAGAGCGTTGCCATGCGGAAAGTGTAATATTATATAACAGCGTGTTCCAGGCGCCCAAATCAGTGAGCTTTTGTAGCGCTACAAACGCTTACAAAACCTAACCGATTTCAGCACCCTGGTGCCATTGTATGTGAGGATGTGTAAATATGCCGCCGGGATATATCTTTTTATTCCAGGAAATAAATAACAAATACCTGACACAAATGTATTGGTTGGGTAAAAAGTTTAATACATATTATAATTTACTGAATTTAAAAACTCAATTAAGCTCATGAGCATTGTTAGCATTAGCATATTTATAAATTCGGTGCGGCGGCTAATTTCACTTGGCGCCGTGGGGCCTTGCCCCCCCTGGCCCACCCGGTAGCAACGCCACTGATTAGCGATCCACATTCCATTATTCAAACATTTCCAACACTCCAACCCGATGAGTGTCTCGCGAGAGCTTTGATTTTGGTTGCCGTCAAAGTAAAAGCGTCTCCAACGCCATCTAGTGTAGGTGGCGTTGACTTGAGCGATTGCATTCCCGGTTTAAGATCCTTTACACAAATAGTGCACTATGTAAAAATCGCCCACCCCTATTGGTCGATCCATCTCGTATTACAATATGTTTTCGTCATGCAATCAATTTCTGTCAAGAGCTCTTGTGGTTTAGATAGCTGGGCGTCACCTGGCCGGCCCGGGTTCAAACCCCGTTGCTTTCTTTTAATTTTTTTAAGATTACCACTCTCGCTGCCAAGGGGTTTTGACTCATTTTACCATCACAGGCCACAAGAGCGGTTAGCGCTGCCAAGGGGTTTTGACTCTTTTTACCATCACAGGACAAAAGTGCGGTTAGTTTTTTGTCTCATTAAAAAACATTCAAAAACCTGCATAAACGCTGTAGCATTTATTTTTAGCAAAATATTAAAATAAACAAAAATAAAATTGCAAATTCATACTAAATTTGTATATGTGTGTTACTATGAAACACCGTTAGGCACAAAAAATCGTCATAGGCCAAAACCACTTGTGCTTTTCTAATGTCATGGGCCACGACAATCGACGCATAAAGCGAAATACACGCAGTGTGTATCCTTATACACACACCGTAATTTAAACATAAAGGTGTTTGGTGTATCGCTAACGATACACGTGGCGTACAGCTGAACACCCTCCGTGTATCGCTAGCGATACACGTGGCGGCGAGAGTGTTAAGTTTCTAAACAGTTTTTTTCTTGATTTTCGGCATGTCTTGGGTTAGTTTGAGTTAGCACCTGTTAGTTTTCTTTTCTTGAGCCCCCGTAGCGAGCGAAGCGAGTGGAGGGCCATGCGGATCGACCAATAGGAGAGGCCGATTTTTATATAGTGCACTATATTGTGTAATTGCATTCGATGTCTTCATGATGCAATCAATTTGCAGCAAGAGCGTCGTGGTCTAGAGGTTTAGATGGTTATGTCTCAATTCAGCGACTATCGGCGGCGGCCCGGGTGCAAACCCCATTGCTTTTTTTTATTTTTTTACGGTTAAGTTTCTAATCAGTTTTTTTCTTGATTTTGGGTATGTCTTGGGTTAATTTTGGTTAGCAAACAGTTTTTTCTTGATTTTGCATGGATATGTCTTGGGTTATGTTTGGGTTAGCCCCTGGTTAGTTTCCTTTTCTTTAGCCCCCGTAGCGAGCAGAGGGCCATGCGAAAAGTGAAATATTACTAATTGTAATACGTGCTCATTACTTTGGATGCACTTTTTTCGAAATACACAGCAGCTTGCATGTGTTTTCGCGAATACATTCACAAAGAATGAATCCCCCTTCTTTGTAGGTTTGTAACATTCGACCGTGAAGACAGCCAAAATCAAAGCTCTCGCGAGACACTCGTCCAACCCGGGGTCCTGCATGCTTTGTTATGGTTGTGATTGAATATCTTACTGCTTCTCCCCGATTGGATTTAAGTACAATACTATCAAAGAATGGTATTTTGATGCCAGCAATCCATTGCAATGCCTGTTTGTTTGCTGAAAGAGCCTCCCAAATTTTTATGAAAATATCTTAGAATACCTGCCATTGGAATTCTTAGCTTCGAAACTGCTGCTAGGCCTGAATCTGCTTTTTTTCTCTCCTATGGAAGAGAATTTTGGACATTGGCCTTCAGGACTCCCCCTGTTTAAAGATTTTCTCGCTGGTTTTGGGTTTGGTCACCACTGTTGTGGTCACTTTCTTGAAGTCCTTCTCTTAGTTCCTTGTCTCCTGTCTTCTCCAGGGACTTGCTGACTGACTGATAATTTATTTAAATATTGATAAGTTGACAACTACAAATCTTAGAACTATGCATGCCTCAGGTAATATATAACCAACTGTTATCAGTTGTTTATGCCAGTCGTTGTTCGTCCAACGCCATGGCCAACCGATTATGGCACCCATAGGGGGTTGATCTAATCTTACTTAATCTAAGGGCAGTAGTGGTGCCGGTGGTGTGCTCATTACGTGGGTTAGACCCTTCAATGTCGCTCAATTACTGTATTGGCCGAAGCTTGAAGGCTGGTTAGTACAGTATTAAGTGTGATATAATGCTGCCTGGTGATTATGCAAGGAAAACTTTGCAAAAACCTTGCTTCAACTGCTCATTTGGAGCAGGCGCTCTTAATACTAAGGACAATACACTATGTACAACATATATCTATTTACAGAATTATATACAATGTATATACAAAATATATACAAGATATAATGACTTGTGCTCCACAAGTCAGTTCCAGTATTCTATCATTACATCAAGGCATAAACAGACGAGTCCGACGGTTCAGGCTACGGAGCATGAATGCTTCGGTGGTTGGAAGTCAAGTAAGGTATATTAGGTGCTGCTGCATATTTATATGCGGCGTAGTTTACCTTTAACAGGCCCCGCCCCCATGTCCGAACATGGTCGGCTGGCCAATCAGAAGGCAGGCTCATGCATTGCCCGCAAAGGCTATGCATTCCTGCTCTCCTGATACTTGTGAATTTAGGAGAATGTTAGAAATTGATTGGAAAGCTATTAGAAAGTAGGATGTTGTTAAGGGTTGTTATGTTTATGTAAAAATGACGTGTTTAGGCTAAGGGGGTCTTTGCTGCTTATAGAACATTGACGTTAATCTATATATAGTGCCGTGGGGGGTGCGATACTCGGGGTCGTATCTCCTATCAGCGATGTTTGCTGTTAGCGGCGATCCCTTAATCCGGTGCTCGTAGAACCTGCATGCATGGTTGTCGATGTATTCCTCGACATATTCAACTCTAGTCCATGCATGCAGGTCCGCAGTTCGGACTCGATCACGCAGAGTAAGGGAGAACGCCGCTCTCAGGTATCTATTTTGCAGGATCTGAAGTTTACGTAAGTGTGTTCTGGCCACCGAGCACCACACCGGGGCACCATATAGTAGTGCAGGACGTATGACTGACTTATATAAAATAATTTTATTCGTAGGGCTTAGAAATGATCGTCCTGTCACCAGTAAGCTTCGACCTTTTTTGATGCCTTCATTTTTTTAAATTATGGCTGCAATATGTTTACTAAAGTTTAGCTTATTGTCGAATGTAAATCCTAGGTATTTTATTTTTTGTTTGGGAAAGATTTGTGTGTTCCCTATTGCGAGAGGCGCAATATCAGTATTTTTTATCTTGCGAGTAATAACAGCAAGTTCAGTTTTACTGGCATTTAGGGAGATCTTCCATCTTTGATAATATGGTATGATCATATTCATATGATCACCTAACCTTGACTTCGCCACCTCGGCGATGGGATCCGAGGAATAAATTGCCGTGTCGTCAGCAAAAAGGGCGGTATGGGTTTCGGGATGTGACGGGATGTCTGCAATATAAAGGTTGAAAAGCAGCGGCGAAAGTACAGTGCCCTGTGGCACACCTGCTAGCAGTCTCCTGCTAGCAGACGTGTGTGTTCCTACTCTGGTCACGAAAGTGCGTTCGGCAAGGTATGATCCAATAAGGGAGACTAGATGTAACGGTATGCCGTGGTTAGCTAGAAGCTTATATATCAACCCCTCGTGCCATACCCTGTCGAACGCCTTCTCGATATCCAGGAATAGGGCCACAGTTGATTGCCTGCTGTTAAATGCATCGTAGATGTCAGATGCGATTTTCGCGGCAAGCATGACAGTGCCATGCCGGCCGCGAAAACCGAACTGTTCCGGGGGTATGATGCCGAGTTTTTCGACAACTCCGTTGGCCCTCAGCAAGATTAGCCTTTCCGCCACCTTTCCGAGGGTGTTCAATAAAGATATCGGCCGGTATGATGCCGTAAGTGAAGGATCTTTTCCTGGTTTCAGGAAATGGATAACGCACGCTGCTTTCCAGGAGGTAGGGAAATGTTGTAGCCTGATTACCGCATTAAGTATGTGCAATAGGTGGATAAGTGACTTTTAGGTAGATTTTTCAGGACTATGTTCGGTATGGTATCCGGGCCGGGAGCTTTATTTCTCGGCAAACGGCAGAGAGCTTTGCGGAGTTCCGCCGGAGTGACTCTCATCTTATCAAGTGCTGACGGAGGGATTGGATATTTTTGCTGCAGGAAGGTTCTTACAGCTTGACTGTATTGGGTTTGTTCAGGGAGAGTGTCAGGCGACTCGCTGCAGATGCTCTCCAAGTAATCCGCGAAGGCCTCCGCTTTTCCCTGATCGTTCACCATGTCTACGCCACGGTGTTTGATCACGGGCATCGGCGTACTACCTCCACGGACTTTCCTAGTCAACTTCCACAGCGAGCCGTCTTCCCTGTTTATTGTGTTAATGTAGTCAAGCCATGCTTGACTACGATGATCCCGTATTTTAATCCTGATCTCCTCCGTCAGCGCATTGATGCGAGCGGATCCCATTTGTGTCCGGTTTCTCTGCCATCGGCGTCGAACACGGTTTCTGTGAAATTAATTCAAGGATGACCAGGGACTTGCTCATCTAAATGGGTTCTCCCAGATCTTTCCCAAAGAGGAACTCATCAATGTTAGCCTTTTCTGCTATTTATTTGGCTGCTTTCTCTTACACTTGTTAAATTATGGCCCTACGACCCATAGATAACTTATAGTGCAAATCTGTAAGAAGTCTAGCTGAGTCGCCTAGCGCCTGTGGCAACTTTTTTGTCTACATCAGCCTTATCTAATAACCCACACAGCCTGAGCTAGCTGGTTTTGCTAGGCTAACAGAGTACCCCGATTCTTACGGGAGAAAGAACTTAGCAAGTTCTTTATAATGAAGGAGAGTTTAGTTGTAGGCAGTTCACTGGAACTGCATACTTATTTGCCACTTCTTTTCGTACTGTCCAATCTGAGACTAATGCCTCATGAAGGGTAACTTCTTCCGCTTTTTGTGGTGGGGACTATCCTAAGCAATGAAGGAGTTCTGAATCCAAGGTTTCAGATTTCAAGATGGTTATTTCATCCTGGGCTGATTCTGACTGCAAATCCTCTGTGGCTATGTTCCTCCCTTGAAGGACCTGGTGCAGCACTCCGCTGAGGGTGTTCTAGCACGGCTTCGAGAGGCAGAGTTCGAAGTCCTTTGTCTATATCATGGGGACTCTTAGATCGCATTCTACTTGGAGAATTTGAATCAAGAGTTGATTGTGCGCTCGAACTTGAGCGACTTGTATCGGGGGTTCAAGTTCTTCGCCTTCTTTTACCTGTGTTACTATTACTAGAACTCCCATCAGTATTTCTTATTTTGAGTGGCCAACGCCTATCGTAAGAACAGGAGAGGAGCGTCTTTTTGGTCTTGATCTGGAGCTTCACGCTCCGATCAGCTTACGCATCCTCCAGTATTTTAATCCTTTCCTCAAGGGAACGCCTTGACTCCTCCATATCATAGACTCCGTAAAAATCTGCTAAAAAAACGTTACATAAAATTTTGCTAAAATTTTAGCGTGCTTACCTTAACGCACAGAAGCAAGATAACGTTATTGACAGACAACCACAACCAGACATGGAGGAGGGATTACTAGCAGTGTTGCCAACGATATTTTTTTAAATTCCGTTAAATGCATCGTAAATTCCCGTCCAAAATCCGTTAAAAAACAGTTTTTTCCATCAATTAAATCCGTTATAATAAAAAAATGATGTAATTGTTATTTTATTTACATATACAAATGGGCACAAAGATGTATAACTAAAATGTAGTTTTATAATAGTTTGAATGCCATATTGCCGCCAGCAGTTTTAAGAACATATATTAAAGTAACATATATCATAAATATAACATTTATTTGCTATACAAGTGTAAATTTGTAATTTATTGTTTATCCAGTGATTTTTATTACCTATAATATCTTAACTATTTTAGAATCACAATACCGTAAAAAATCCGTCAGCCGTTAGAACATCGTTTCTCCCGTTTCGTGGTCACCCTAATCAAGGCCACCTATACGACAAGGCCAGGAAGCAGCATATTATGAGTCATCACAGGTAGACCATTGAGTCGACCGTAAAATGTAAACAAACCAGAGAACAAACTGTAATGTGCTGTAATTATCTAGTGTTTTTATCATTCTATTTTCGGTTTTTGAAGGGAAGGTAATTATTTTGTTTGATAGGGGGTCGGGGGGCTTTAAATTAAAAGGGAATTATTTTGATGTATGTTTTAATTTAGTTTCTACTCACCTAAATTACCAGGGCCCTACCTTGATCATACCCTTGTACTTGTAACTAATAAGTCCTTTGCTTCCTTATTAATGTTAAAATAAGACAATATGATAAAACAGGAGACAAGTTTATTAATTATAAAAATATATATGAGAAATACAGAATACATTAATAAAATAAATATCAAATCGAAGATAGGAACAAGTTACTGTTACAAGTACTAGATGAAAGGAACATTATATGTAGTACCTAGCTTAAGAGTTTATAATTTACAAACCATTGTTTATGATTTTTTAGTTAGTTCACCTATTGAGTAACCACTGACACATCTTTGTAAGTACCAATAACAGAATACATGATAGAATAAAACGATTAATTTAGATTCAGTCATGTTAAGTAAAAGAAATATCGCATATATAAATACAGAGCAGTGATTTTTCTATGTTGTACCTATAAGTACTGTGAATAAAATGCAAAGCAGTTATAAACCAAAAAGTAGTGTGGCAATAAAATCAAAAGGAAGGTTCGTCTTCACGAAAGTCATATTAATATAAATACGAGTAAAACTAGTTAGTTTAGTAGAGTTATAGTTCTATAGTTGATGTTATAAGAGTTAGATAAGTATTAGTAAAATGTTTCTAGTAGAAATAAAGTGTTAAGTGTTAATTAGTGTTCAAATAAAGTAACTAAAAACTGTGGCAGTACTTTATTTACTTTTTGGTTTACATCTTATCAATTCAGGCATAGTTTTTGTTGAAGTTGAATCATTTTTCTTTTTAACGTAATTTTTTAAAAAAATGTTTGTCATTGGTTTTATTAATAATTTTAAAATTTGATCTTCACTATGGCATATGCCATTATGCCCCAAAAAAATGTCCTCTAGTTTAGCTATAGCATTGAATATTAATGCTTTAAAAATTTGACGTTTATTTTGTTTTAAAAATTCGTCTTCTTTATCAAATAACTTTTTTATTATAATATAGGCATATGATGCAATTTTGACGACTTCATCACCTGGGTAACAAAGTCCTCCCCTAGATGTTGCCGATATGAGGCTAAAGTTAATATTGGAGGACTCTTCGTCCAACTCATTTGAACTTAAAAATGTTTTGCAATATTTATTTATTTGTTTATATGCATACTTTAAAATATTGGCATCATTCTGCTCCAACCTTGAGTCCGTGCTGAAACTGGAACACATGGTTTTTAGAGTCCTTGGAGATGGCAAAGTTAATTTACCTGAGCTTCTCAAAAACTTATACGCACGTGGGGATATTGAATGAAGCAAACAGATAGGTCTCACAAGTATATCTGAGCCTGTTTTTTGTGGAAATGTTCAAAAGATTAATTTTCTCTTTCAAAAACTCAATCATATCTCACTTTTCAGATTGGTATTGCCACTGCACTGACTCTAAGATGTCCGAAACTAAGAGAAGCTTACCTTTGTTGTCCACATTAACATTATCATCTTTATTTTCATTGTCTATCAAAAATATTTTGGATTCATGAAGCACTTTATTTAAAGTAATAATATCCTCGACCCGCACTGCTAGTTTTATAACACTCTTGTCTGAACACAATATTTTTTTAACGAACACATTGCCCAAAAACACTTGAATGTTCAAGTCTTCTGACAGAAACACAGACACTTTCACACTTGGGTACCCTTCAGCGGGTCCATTTAAATAAAAAAAAAACACACACAAGTTTGTTCTTCCTTTTCCTTTCAACCATCCATCCTCAAGTTCGTTCATTTTGATGTCAGCTTCATGTAGCGAAGTAAAAGATATTGCTTTATTGTAGGTAGTTGCTACATCCAAACTTTCAGCAATAGCCCTTTCCATTTCCCGGCATTCGATCTTTCTGTGTTTAGTGTCTGGACATTCTCGGAGAGGGACATCATCTTTACTTGAGTATGAAGGGCATCCAGGTAGCTTACTTGGAATAGCACCTATAACAAACAGGATTGTCTCACTAACAAGAAAGGAAGAGCCCTGTTAAGCAGATGTGCACTGAGAAAATTGCATTAACTAAGCACATGGGTTGATCTTTTTTAGTAGCCACTACTAAAAAAAATAGTTACTACAACCAGTCTGATCTTGTTGTTGCAATAATTTTAAATTAGTTGAACTTTATAGGTTATTATAACTGACATGAGTTCTGATTATTACAAATTTTTGTTAAAAGATAGATAACTATTATTCTGGCTGTGGCAACATGTGTTCACTGATTAAGCGAGTTAAATAAAAAATACCAAAAATATTATTAAAAAATTAGTTGCAACAACTTGGTTCCCACACCTAGTAGTCTAGTTATTCCTTCGTGGTATATACAAACACCCTTACATAATAAGACAGTAAGTGTTACTTTTTTTCTCATATTTCTAGATACTTATACATACATATCTCAAAATAAAAATATTATAATCCTGTTGTCTTATATGAGGTTCAGTTTGGTTAGCAAGCATTTCTGATTAAGAAAAAAGTTTGCTATTATGTTTTCTTTTGTTAACCCAAAATGTTCCATGTCATAACGAAGCTCCTTAGTTGCGACAAATTTAACTAGCAAAATTAGTTGTCATTGATAATTATACTGGTTACACCAAAATAAAATTATGGCTTATATAACTACTTCTGTTTGTGTATTAACTAGAAATATTGGTTACAACTAGAAAGATTAAACTGACTAAAATAATTTGTTGTAACGCCTATTATAGAAATAGGAAATTTGAATTTAAAGTGTAGGTGCTGCAACTATCTTTTGTAGCTTAGACAACTATAACTGGGTTAAGATATAAATGTTTGCAGTTAACTAATTCATATTTTCTTTCATAACTAACTTATTGACCTGTCCTCTATGTTATCTACACTCTTTAGTTATAGTTACTACATTTTTAGTTTGGGTTAGTAGCTTATTTTTTTTTTCTCAATGTACCTACCTTCTACTAATCTTGGCAATTTCAGAGAAGCCTCTAATATTTCTCCAGTAGATTCATTATTAAACGTGGTTTTTCTCTGAATCAAATCATTTTGAAAGTGAGTTCACATACCTGAAATAATAATGCATGATGTGTTGATTTTAGCAGAATAATAAATAATAGATACGTGGGCCAGGATTATCCAAGTTCTTAATTTGTAATTCTTAATTGGTAATTCATAACTCGTAAGAAGTTAAATACGTGTTTATCCAATTCCTAATTTTTTTACAGAATTGGATAAATGTTGTCATTATAAAGCACATATTTAACTTCTTACAAATTAAGAACTTGGGTAATCCTGCCCATATTTTAAACATCACTACAGTACCTAATAGGTAATATATGTACCTATATTAAATATTTTGGTAATTATTGGATATAGCCCCATCATAAAAATTCGTAATTTTTTACATTTCTAGGGATTCTAATGCATTAAAGAAGTAAATTTGAGAGAAAATACGTCAGCGGAAACAAGATTTTATGCATATTTTTTATAATTTGGATTTATTATTATAATGGTGCTATATCCAATAATTACCTCGGGGTAATAATTGGATATAACCCCATCATAGAAATAAAATAAACAGTTAATTTTTTTACGAAGAGTAGTGCTCTACAGGTGAGAAATAAATCATTTATAAGGGCGGAAGCATAAATTAGTGATTTAGATACTTTATACGGGGTATTTTAGAAAAATAATTATTTCCAATTCTTTATTATTAAAGTTGACGCATAAAAACTTCTGCAAATAAATGATATGAAGTCAGAGCTATTTTCCTGCTGACTGAAATTTAGGATATACAGGGCATATAAAAATATTTTTATTGTTATATTTTGTTAAACATTTTATCGTTGGATTTATGTTATCTTACCTACTTAAATACATTTATTTATATGTTAAACAAATAAACATTTTTTGTAACATTTAATATATTGTTAAAGATATAAACAAAATACATTGCAATAACCTTAATTGTACTTACATTACGAAGCACGTAATTTCTGTTTGCAACAGTGTTTATTACACAATTTTTATTTTATTAAAGTAAAAAATAACAAGTGACATTAAAAAAACAAATAAATAATTAAAAAATTTTAATTCAGTCCTGGATACAGGGTTGCAGCAGTTTTTAAAAATGAATGAACGATGTGTCCTTTATGGGCTCGTTTGAACAGAAACTCAGCTAGGTACCCTATAAAGTGATTTTCCTTTCTTCCGTAACGGGGAATTCCGCCTCTAACGTCGCGCCACGTTCTTTCAACGTTCTGAGTGTGAACCGTGGGATTATTTGGATCAACATAGTTTAACGAATGATTAATTTTTAAATGATTAAAGTTTTCATTATTCAGAGAATCATATGATTTCCAGCAGTCTGAAATTATTGTTGTTCCAGGCTTAATCCACTCTTTAATGACGTTAAGTAAAGTTTCGCTATCTCGTTTTGAAACTGCCACTAAAAATACTTTCTTACTCTCTCTTTCAAACCCGCCGAATACCCATTGTCCTTCTATACGTCTTCCTCTATTGTATTTACGCTTTCCAAATTTTGCTTCATCAATTTCAACTATTTTGTTCGGGCCCCCAAGTTTTTCAGAATTATCCCTTGCCCAATGTATGCAAACTTCTCGGCAATAGGAGGACCAATTAACCACTGTATCGCATCCACATTTTACTTCATTTTGTACAGAGGCGGATCCAGGGGAGGGGCGCGGGGGGCGCGCGCCCCCCCCTGAACGAAAAAGTTTATTAAATTTAAAATTGTTTTATGCATACGACTTTAGAAAAAATAACAATAACTGTCTGTCTAGATATATTCTAATTTAAGCGGTTTTAAATAAATCCAATTATACAGCTTTGTTGATACTGTCGTTTAATTACTATTCTGCTATGCTATTATTTCTCCTTGCTTTAATCTCTTAACCTTTCTCTATCGAAATCTCTTACAGTAAGAAGTGTTACACATAAAACCGGTATTATTCAAGAAATCGTAACTTTTTTTCAAGCATCGTCCAAAAGAAATTTTGTTTTAAAAAAATATCTAATTATTAAGCCCTGTCAGACAAGATGGATAGAGAGGCATGCCTCTATCTTACAATTTCAGACGGATTTGCCTCTGATAGTAAAAGCTTTGAAAGGCATATCGGGATGGGATTATAGTACTTCTTCTAGTAAAGCAGGTATTCTTCTAAAATCTGTTTGTGACTGTATATCCATTAGCAGATATATTTGCACTACTCGCGGATGCTGTGACAGTATCGCTACATTCCATGCCATATTTCACTTTTCGAATGGCCCTCCGCTCGCTACCGCTCGCTACGGGGGCTCAAGAAAAGGGAACTAACCAGGTGCTAACCCAATCTAACCCAAGACATACCCAAAAACAAGAAAAAAAAACAGTTTAGAAATATAACCTTAAAAAAAATTAAAACGCCGACGGGGTTTGAACTCGAGTCGCCGAAGTGAAGGCTAATCATGCAAACCTCTAGACCACCAGGGCACTTACAAACGATTGGTTGCATCACGAAGACATTACGCGCAGGTGCGCGCGCACGCATGGAATGTAGCGATACTGTCACTGCATCCGCGAGTATTTGCACTTACCTTACCATATAGTAAATATTTGCAGACTAAGAATATTGATATAGAGTCGGCTAAGCCAAAGTTAAGAATTTTAATTGACTCTCTCCATTAAAAAAGAGCGAACGTGGATTCTTATTTCAAACTTTGTATATTTAAAAAAGCTGAAAATGAACCATAGAGCTTGACATAGAGATTCAAATACCCCGGCTAGCCTCAACACAAACACGCAGTGATACTTTTTCCGATAAAGATAGCCTGTTACCAGAAAACTATTGGAAAAGGGTTATTTTTATACCAATTTTAGATTTTGTCCTAACTTATGTTAAAAGAAAGGTTTTCAGAACGTTTAATGAGCGTTTTTTTTGTTAAATTTATGTATTCCAACAACCCTTGAAAAATACGACCCGCAGAAAATATCAGATACGGTGTCAAAAATTATAGAAACATTTAGCTCCGTTTTAAACAATCCTTCGCATACAGTGTTAATCGTGGAATTCACATTGTTTAAACACGAAACTATAAATAGTAAGTGTGATGACGCTTTAACAGCTTTGCAAATGTGTAATAAAAGTGACTTTTCGAACATCTATAATGTGCTAACAATTATTTCTTCTCTTCCTGTTTCTGTTGCTACTGCCGAAAGAAGTTTCTCAACTCTGAGACTTTTTAAAGGCCTACCTTCGATCTACTATAGCTGAAGATAGACTAAATGGCTTAGCACTTTTATGCATATACCGATCAATAAAGTTGGATCTAGAATCTATCCTAGATAGGTTTGCAAAGGGAAAAGGAAACTTAACTTTGCAATAAGATTTAAAATAGTGTTTTATATGTTCAAGCATTTACGATAAATTTGTTTGCACGTATTGTTTTATTTAATGTTTAATTTATTTAGTATTTGTGTTAAAACTCATAAGGTTACGCAACCAGATCTTGTTCCTCGATATGTGGTTACTCACATACCAAATTTGTTTTTTTTAGTATATAATAATTTATATAATAAATTACTGCAATTAGTGCAATTGTGCAGCATTCTTGCCTCATCTGTGTAAAGTTTTGACCGAAACGTGTTTTTTTTGTTTTGCGTAAAAATTTGGGCGTGGCACCCCAAAATTTTGTGGTGGAGAGTGGAGCGGTATGGCCCCACAAACGTGCGCCCCCCCTGATAAAAATCCTGGATCCGCCACTGATTTTGTATAATTTGCTGCCTCGGATATGTCAAAAGGCACCACAAAACTGTAATCTAACTTATATCAAATAAGTTAAGTTTGCTTTTTGCAAACCAGGTTTGCGTCCTTGCTGATTTTTCAAAGTTGCATTTTATTCTCAACTTCTTTTTATTCTTCTGGATACTCTGTGTTTTGCTGCACCGGTAAGCCAAACGATTTATATTAAGTTCAGCTGGTCCCTTGCATTTTTCACATTGAATTTGACGTTTAAAAAGTTTATGTAAGACAAGAAAGTCAATGAGCTTTTTTAAATCAGTTGAAATTATAATAAATTCTTTAATTGTAAGGCTGCAGTTTTGACAACTTTCACCTTCCATTTTGAAAATTAAAATTCAATTATAAATTTTTCATTTGTTTCCTTTTGGTCAAAGCCTACTACATAGTAAATTTATTTATATAAATAAGCAATCATTACCTTTTACTGCATTTCGAATTGTTATTTTTTTGTAATGTAATTAAAAAAGAAAAATATTTAAGCAAATATGAGATTTGGATTAATCGCATGGTGATGCAAATAGGACCAACGTGTATGTAAAGCTCACGTTTTCAGAGCTCTAGTAAAGAACAGGCCTGTTTTTGTTAATAATATTTTTACGGAATAATTGGGTTCATTTTGGTAAGCTTGGGTTAGTTCGGTTTAGCTTTGGTTAGCTTGGGTTAGCTTGGGTTAGCTTGGGTTAGTTTGGGTTAGCTATGATTAGTTGCGTTCCATTTAAGGAAGTACGAGGTTGCGCGAAGAAAGGCTTGCGCGAAGCGCAAGCCTTTTTTCGCGGGAGCTCGACCGTAATCATTTCCATTAGTTTGGGTTAACTTTGGTTAGTTTGGGTTAGCTATGGTTAGTTGCGTTTCGTTTAGGCCAGTAGAAGGTTGCACGAAGAAAGGCTTGGTTAGTTTGGGTTAGCTTGGTTAGTTTGGGTTAGCTATGGTTAGTTGCATATCGTTTAAGCCACTAGAAGCCTGCGCGAAGAAAGGCTTGCGCAAAGCGCAAGCCTTTTTTCGCGGAAGCCCGACCGCAATCATTTCCATTAGTTTGGGTTAGTTTGGGTTAGCCTTGGTTAGTTTGGGTTAGCTATAGTTAATTTCGTTTCGTTTAAGCCAGTATTTGCTTAAATGAAGCAAGCAAGCTCGTACGCAGCAAATTTATTTCGGTTAGTTTGGGTTAGTTTAGGTTAGTTTCGATTCGTTTAACCAGGTACAATCTAGAATCTAGCACAGATGTATATTTGTTTAAAAAAAAACTTTAATTTTCTATGGTGGGGTTATATTCAATTATTATTGAATATTACTTCATTATAATAATTAACCAAAATTAGAAAAAATAAGCCTAAAATCTTGTTGCCACCGATGTATTTACTCTCAAATTTACTTCTTTAATGGATTAGAATACCTAGAAATGTAAAATAATACGAATTTTTATGATGGGGCTATATCCAATAATTATTGGATATAGCCCCATTATAATAATTAACCAAAATAATAAAAAATATGCATAAAATCTTGTTTCCGCCAATGTATTTTCTCTCAGATTTACTTCTTTAATGCATTAGAATACCTAGAAATATAAAAAATCACGAATTTCTATGATGGGGCTATATCCAACTGTTACCAATATTTTGATTACTTACTCTGCTACTATTACTAGGTGTAAACTGTTCTCTTTTTATTGCAAGAATCCATTTTCTCTTTAACTCCAAATCTTTTGGAAATCGAAATGTAGCAACTTTAGGCCCATTGTCGTATTTCCCTTTACACTTGGGGACACAGCACCGATAAGGCATTGTCTAATGGCAAAATTACTTAAAAATACACAACAGATAGGCTCCTAAACTAGAATGTTTATTGTCCAAAAACCTATCCGAAATCACTTAAATTTATTTTAACGGAGTCAATCTTCCACAAGAAACTTTTGCAAAATATAATTATAATAACTACAAGTTGTAAAATAATTGAATAAATGAAAAACCGAGTGAAAATACTACTTCCAAACAAATAAGTCAACGATCTATTTGGTCTACCTGTGATGACCATTGATTTGTATAGGAGTGGATAAGCAATAGCCGCCTGTCGCACTACTCAAAAGTGGCAAGCTATGGGCGAAAAAACAGGTTTCTGCGCATGACAAAATCGACGCAAAATGGAAAAACGTAAACAAAGAAGATACCGTTTCCTCATGCGCACTAAAACACTTGCCGTCGCAGCAGGCGTCGGTCAGGACCGAACTTGGCTTTTGTCTTTGACGTGTTTCGTTTTAACGGCGCGGCGTTTTGAGTTAATAATTCGAATTTTTACTTTTTTTTTTACTTTCTTTGGACCTAGTGTCTGTAGTTGCATAATTAGCTTTAGTTTAGTGGTTCACGTTTGTGGTTTGTGCGTACCCTATTTTGATTTTCGTTTAAATTGAACAATACACACATAAAGAATGGGCGATGCTACCAAAATAGAATCCTGAAAGTGTATGGTTGTGTTTTGTAGTAGTAGAGGCAAAATACCCGGGATTTCCTATTCCAAGTAAGTCTAATGATTATAAGTATTACTTATTTTTGCCTTATTGTTTGTTTCACTATGCTAACTGGGGCCCATTTCACAATCGGCAAGACTTCTCTACCGAATATTTGGTGAAATCATCACTTTCGGAGTCCGGGTCTGCCTATTTACCTTCACGGTGCAACAGCTAGCGCCTATTAATTTTCTAACGCGCAAGTCCAAATTGAAATCTCTTTGTTTACATTTCGTGGTCGTAAATTTGCCATGTTTGGTCTATTTATTGCTTATCCACTCCTATACAAATCAATGGTGATGACTCATTCTTGCCCAAAACTGCCTGCTTCATGGCCTTGTCTATAAGGTGGCCGTGCCCTAATCCGTTAGATCTAACGGAAAATCCGTTATGTTGGCAACACTGATTACTAGATTGAAATATTGTAGGCCTTAGCGCAGGGGTGGCACTACTACTACTACTCCAAGCACAAACAATATATTGTTTGTGCTACAAGTGAAACTAGAGTGATCTCGAGGGCGAAGCGCCGAAATATAACTGATAGCAATTCGCTAGACCCTAAGAATATGGTGTTTCCAGTAATGAAATGCGCGAGCATCTCTGAAGCCCTATGATGTGGTACAAGACACATTTACTTACATTAATGCGAGCGCTCGTACGTCCACCGCTCTATCCAATCGCAATATTCCTCGAGACGAAAGACGAACGGAGTTGATATTAGCATGTTGGCGATGCTGCAATTCTCAGTACCGCCAACGGTGCACTGGGAAATTTTACTTTTTTAGGTTACTTTATTATTTTATGCATATACAGCCTATATTTTCATTTTACTATTTTACATTTGTAAGGACAGAAATGTATTTTTAAATTTTTCCCAGGTTGCAGAATACATTTTCATTGTTGTTGATTAGCAGGAACCTTTTGAGCGTTAATTGCAAAAGTATGGCCCAATCACCAGCACCAGGTATGTTTAATCTATCTGAATATTAACAATTCACCTCAACGTCTGAGATAGGTATTCTGTTCCTAAAACTGGCAAAAAGAATCTTGTTAATTTTTGGAAGACATAAAGAGGTGCACTCTATTTCTTTTATATATCTTTATTATGCATGTAGTTTTTGCAATGAAGCTTTATTAGCATTCTTGTAAAAAGGGAGATGAGTTCGTGGTCCTGCTCTTAGAGTGGATAAAATCATAAAGCAAATAGAAGACAGAAGGTTGTTATTCAGAGAGAATCCAAAAGCTATTCTTCCAGGAAGGGTCATCTTACGGGCATTCCTCAAGGAAGCCTCATGAGGCCTTTGTTGTTTGTGCTATATGTAAATAATCTGGCAGAGGAAGTACTTGATAATACATCACACCTTGTAAGTTTTGCAGATGACACAAATATTCTTACATTAGGAATAACATTGTCTGATGTTCTTCAAGTGTCCTCTGAAGGATTGAGGGCTGCTCAGGAATGGTTCGCAAGGAATAGATTAATCTTTAATTCAGACAAGACTAACTTTGTGTGCTTTCGAACTAAACAAAAAGACAGTGAGATCCCCAAGAAGATCCCAGATACAATTTTCCTGAATAACGAAAGTCAAGTACTGGCAAAGGATACAAAGTTTTTGGGAAAGTTGAAAGAGCTGTAAATTCTTACAGTACCAGGGCTTTATATTTATGACTGTTTGCTGTTTCTCTTCAAAAACAGGAAGCAGTTCTCGTTATTTGAAACAAAGCAAGACATACTTACCAGATATTGTGGGTTCAGTACTCCTCGACACAAACTTTCTGCTTTTGAAAGAGGTGCAACCTACTCGCGTATAAACTTTTTTTACAATATACCACATAACATCAGGATGGAGACAAATTTTATCACCTTTAAAAGTTGCATTAAAAAACTGCTTATGGAAGTAGAACCATATACAGTGCAGCAATCTTTAGACCTTAAGTCTTAACTGTAATTAGGGTTTAAAGTGTGCTAGTGTTATTATATTTATTCATTGTTGTCATCAAAACTAATGGTCTGTGATTTATTTACATTTTTGGATATGTCCTTTCAACCACATCTGTTGCTATAGTATTATTATTTAAGCAGTAGGACAGATTTTTAATGAATGACATTTTAACTCTGTGTAAACTTTGCCGAGGTTGTATTAGTGGTTGATCTGTCATCACGGAATATTATTCAATCATGCCAATGTTTTATATAGATCATTGTGTATGATTTTATTAATAAAAGAAGTTTGAGTTTGAAGTTAGGCCCAATTTTTTGACTTCTTATTTAGGTATTTATTCATCATACAGAATATTCATATTACAAGTACCTATAAAAATCTTTATTTTAATGCACATGGAGATAAAGCAATAAAAACAAAAATATGTAAATACAACAATTATCAATTAACTTATCATAACCATAATAATTCCTGAATGCATAAAAACTACAATTAAATGGATTAAGCCTAAAGTTGGATTTATAGATAGACATGACTTATACATAAGAGCTGAACATGGTAATTTAAGCCGGACGATGTATAGATCAACATAAGACACAATATAAGTGTAGCAAGTTTTACCTTCTTGTATTATGTGTTTATGTTTGACCAATGAAAATGCTGACTTATAATTGTATTTACCTTATTTTACTTAATAACGAACAGATGAGAGAACGGCATATGCGATATCCACTTAAATTTAGTGTTTTGGCTTTTTGTATGCTTTTTATTTTTGAAAATGGCAAGAATTTACTAATTAATATACATAAGGATTCTGGCTTTAACTACTCACGGATTTAAACCATTTTCGAATATGCTATGGGAAAGGAATGTTATTCAGGGTACTTTAGGAGAAGGAAATTTGGACGAAACAGTTTTGTAACAAAAGTTTGACAAAAAGGAAAAAAAAATACCAATAACATACCACATATTATTTGTATTCACACCCTGAAAATGGTATGCACATAATAGTTATTAGCACAAATAGAAACTTTCACTCTTAAAAACATGGCTAATTATTACAAAATAAGCTTTATATACCTTAAATCAACTCATTGGCTTGCAAAAATTTGCGGATACTAATCATTTGAGAACATAGCACTCTTTCAGTTTACGACTATGCCTGACATATGTATTTGATATTTTTGAAAAATTAAATCTATGATTTCAACAGTGTTGCCACAAAGCACTTTATCATTCACTAATTGGCTCACATCTTTCATATTTGACACTGATTTGGAGCAAAGCTGCTCAAATTAAATTAAAAGTTTTTCAAAATCAAGCTATTAGAAAAATATTTAATCATCCTTTTCAGTATCCGATCCATCTATTATATCGACCAAATAGATACTTGGATATTCAATCTCTGTCCACATATCAGTCATGCGTCTTTATCCATAATCATTCTCTACATATAAGCCATTCATCATTATAACTTGTGTCATATAATGACATTCATAACTATAACACCTGCAATAATACACACTTTTTAACCTCAGCCATACTTACATCAACTGGTGCTAAAAGTATTCTCTCGGATGGCCTAAGATAGTACAATAACCTTCCGCATCAACTGAAAACATTGAGTAGTGAACGTTTCAAGTCATGCCTCAAGAGATATCTTAGTGAATTGCTATGACTGATATTTCCTTAACATAATTTTGTGATGTTTTTTAGTTCTGTGATAATTGATGTATTATTGTTGTTGATTGCTTGTTTTTATATATATTTTTGTCTCTAACTCTTCTCTTATGTAAGTATACGTTTATTGTAACACATAGTATAGCATATCAATGCTCTGGGTCTAGATATATTTCTCTTTAATAAAAATCATTGGATCCTTACTATTCTATACTTCAGTTGTTTTGCGCGAACATAATGACTGCCGTATAGTTTTGATTTGTATGATAACATGAAAATACATGTCAAAGTTAAAATTCGATGCCTTAGAAATAGCGGCCTGCAGGTTTTCTTCACATTTGCCTGACACATATATTTAAAGCTCTTTCCGGTAGAACGAATATGATGTTTAAGAGCTGTTTAGTGCAAATTCCCCAGAAGCATATACCGTACCTCAAATGAGACTCAATCAATACAAATTAAGCAGTCCTTGCTATGCAACTGTCCAGCTGATTACTAATAACTCTGATTGCATGGCAGTTTGAAGACAGTCTTCCACTAAGATTGCCACCCAGAATATTCAAGAATTATATACATTTTTCTCAATGAAATATTTATTTGCCTGTTAATTTTTAAATTGAAAGATGAGTACCTATTTCATTGCTTTACTATTGATTTGTTGAGTCATTTGTCTTAGTTGTTTTTTCTATTGTCTCGTTTTAGTGTCACGTTTTTACATTTAAAAATCAAGCATTCAGTAGTTTATTTTATACTATGTATGTTATCGTCATGTTATGTCCATCTTAAGTTCTTTCATATTATATGTTCATAATTATGACAAACTCTTATATAATATAAATTACTTTCTGGTATCCCATTGGTGAAGTATTAGTGAATGTGCGAAAATATTGTTCAAGAGTTTTAGCTGCAAGGAATGCTGGTTACTCTGTAATACAACTGTCTTATTATCTAATGACTACACGTTCCGGAAAGTTTTCGTTGCCCTTTTAAAAGATGTTTTATTCTTATCAACGTCCTGCCGTAAGGATTTATAACTTCTGACTGTAAAAGTTCAAGCCTATTCCAGAAATGGCAATTTTCTAACTGGATGACTTCAGTCTGGACAAACAAACAAATATTTTGAAGCAATATGAAATTTTCGTATTGAAAAACTGGAGGGGGAAAATCAAGATATAAGACAATAGTTGGTGACATGATTTGAATCACTCAGTAGTCATTAGATAATAGGACAGATGTGTGACGGAGTAACCAGCATTTCTTGTGGCTAAAACCCTTGAACAGTATTTTCGCACATTCACTAATACTGTGGATCAAACTCTCAGTGAAATAAAGCCTCAATATCTCAGTTTTGTGTAAGTATTAGTGAAATAGGGAAGCAACATGCAGCAAGCAAACAAGACAGCAAAATCAGTAAGCAGCAGTTGCCTGATAGGGTGAGATCAGCAGCTACGTTGCTTGAAGTTTTGACATTAAATATCATGAATGAACTCATATTATATTGTTAATTGTGATGCGGCTAAAGAGAGCCGAAAAATAACAAATACATACATGCCAGTGAAAATAATCCCAGTACTAATGTCACGCGGTCACATGCCTTAATTTTTTTTAAATATGACCCAGCCCTGAAAAACCAAAGTTACAATTGCAAATAAAAACGTTGGGGAGAGAATTTCTTAGTTATCCCGAATTTATCTCTCAAACCTGAATGTGAATACTTACTCGCCCGGAAGATATAATTGGAGTGTTGAGTCCTGATTATGCTAGTGCTTACCAATGTATAAAGCTTCCATCAAAATATAAAAACCTCAGTAATGCAGCTTTATGCTTGGTATTTCTGAGGAACTCGGTTTAAGTCCCAAGCACTGAAGATTCACTCTAAAGCTAAGGCATTCGGAAGGAATAGAAAACAACCCAGGAAATACCTAGATATAGAAAACCCTATTCTACTACCTGCTCGACAGCTTAATTCTCAGGGATCTGGATTTAATATCAGTGACCAATTCAGCAAAATCTAACTAATTACAGTATCTGAAACATGGGTTAACAACAATTTGTTGTCTGAATCATATCTACAATTAAGAATTGTTTTGTACTCCTTGGACCAAAGTATATCCATTAGTGCCTCCAAGCAGGGAATAAAAAGGTTCATTTAATCCCAAAGGACTAACATACATGCTGCAACACATAATTAAGAAAATGTTTAATTTAACAAATTTTATTAATTTATTTATATTCAGATGGATGTTTATGTCTGTACAATTTACAATATTACAATAGTCGGTTTGCTTCATCGCTAGTTTGTTGTATGACGCTGCTTGATGTAGAACTGCATACGACAGCTTCAAAGACATGCTCAAAAGCTTGTCTACCCCTCAGCCACGGCTGCTGATTTCCACACTCCATGTCTTTTTAAAACATCCATAGATGCATCAGTCAGCTAATAAAGAGGCAGACGTTCGACGAAAGCAATGTCCTGTGTAAAATGATGAATTGGGTAGATTTGGGAATGCTCCTACTCTTTTGGGTAGTTTTCCAAATATGTTTTTGCTGACTGGCTGCATAGTACATTGATTGTTTGATTGTTTTGATAACGAACGAAAAATTTCAAATGAAGGGTCAGCTTTTCTTACCTGAAATTTTAACAACAAAATTTCTATCAATTCATAATTAAACCATATATTCAGGTTTTACTTATTTTATTTATTAAATTAAATGATTGAACAAAATAGGCTCAATGATCTTATTAATAATAATACCACATCAGGTATGAACTGATGCTCTTCCTTGATATTGTATGGATTCATACCTTCTCGTGTTTTTGTGAGCTCAAAATGCATGGTTGTGCATCCCTGCAGTGGAGAAGATACCTTCATCCGTCCACAAATCAAAAAAAAAATAAATAAATAAATCTAGATCTTCATCCTGATTTCTTATTATTAAACAGGAGACGAATTGAAAACGTAATTCTTTCTGTGCTGTCATCAGTTGTTGGACTGAAATAGCTCGAAACGAAATCATTATGTACTGTTTCAGCGTTCTTTGGATACTAACCCAAACTACTTGTCCGCGTTTTTGGATCAAAGCGGATATTCCGACAGGCACCTACAATTGAATTTGTTGGATTGTTTGTAAAATAGTTCAGCAATGAACGATCCCGTAAAATGGTTTTTGCAACGATGCGCTTCTTGTCATTGAACGACTTAGTTTCTTCAAATAAACGATTAAAATTTAAAATTGTGTTCAATTAAATAGTTCTATTGTATTCGGCAAAAATCACTCATGCACTCGCACTATTATGCAAAACAGTTTTATGATCTGAAATCTTTCTTCCAGATAATATTTCATTTTAATTAACACTAAATGCTAGACTTTCATAGAATATTGATCTTTTGTGTTTTGACATTTCAGGTATTTACTGTTACCTTCTTCTATTTACTAATTTAAGTGGCAAATTTCTCATATGAATTAAATTAATTCTGTGGTTACTACAAATCGATATGAAATCATTTTTATTGAAACCTATCGAAGAAAATGAGACGCTGTCAAAAACGAACCAATAAATTAGTTTTTCCATTAGAAAATGATAATTTTGTATTGGTATATATTTTATTCCAATTAAAATAATTTTCTTATATGTTCTTTCATATTCTGTGAGAAAAAATACATAAGATGGCTATTTCCCATTTTTAAAAAACTATGAAGAAAGTCACAAGTATGGCCCTGTTCAGTTCTCGTTGGTTAACCCTGAACCTAGTGATATTTGGCTACTAACAAGTTATTTGTAATATTAGTTAGTTATATCTCTGTACTTAAATATGAATTTTTACCCAAACAGGTTTTAAATTGCGCCTCCGGCACCTCAATGGTACCCCAAGGCGTCTGCCCGGGTCTACCGCTGTAGCAAACACTAATCAGATAATTAAGAAAAATTTGGAACCATTGAAACAAAATACCAAGAAGAGGTTTGCACAGAAGCTTTATTACGAAAATAATCCAGAACACCAAAGTCCTCTTATGAGATCTGAAAAAGGTCCGGTACATCAACGTTTAGGAGTGAAACAAATACGATTGAGGCGTCTTGTGCCCCTAGGGACAAACACATCATCTGTTCTCCCTAAAAAACGTTTTTTTGGACATCCCAGGCAACATAATAGATCTATGGTAAGTAAAATGAGTAGGATAGATACTGACTACCTTTGCATTCGGGCATGGGTCATTTGCGCGCCGCGGTTCCTTTTACCTTTTGCTAGCGATTTATTGCCCTGATTGGCAATAGGACAGTTGCGCGCAAATGAGGGACTATGGAATGTTACCGACTGTAATATAAATGTTAGATAAGTTTCCTCCTCAAATATTTGAACACTTCATGCATGGTCCTCGGCTCGCTTCGCTCGCTCCGGGGCCGCAACCAGCAGAAGCTTACCAAAATTAACCCAACGCATGAAAAGCAACTACATTTATATTACAGTCACCCTATGGCGATATTCTATTGCATCTGCAGTTCACGTATAAGCAACCGGCGCGCAACTGTCCCATATCCAATAGGCAACCGGCGCGCAACTGTCCTGTGAAATTTAAGCTACCTCCATATTTTTCTTCCCGCGGCGCGCAAATGACTTACACCCTTGCATTCAAATTGAAATTTCATTCAAAGAGGCAGTAGGTAGATTATGTCTTTGTTCTTATTTATGTTTTATTCCAAGATCATGAGAATAAATCAGAAACATGTCCTATAATGAGTGGTATATTGCAAATTCGTAATAGATATAAAAGTTTTACAGATGATGGAGAGTGCAGAGAACCACAGTTACTTGTTAGATATTTATAATTGTTTAGTTGAATGACTAGAGGGGTTAAATTTGACGCGATTGCGCAAAAGTAGGGATTTATTGTGTTTTTCAATTATTGCGGGCGATTGCGCACGATTTCTCGAGGATTGCGGGGGTATTTCGCGGAATTGCGCCAAATTCTTCTAAGATTTCACGTGATTGCGGCTTTTTGGGGTACAAGAACGAAATTTTTAAAATACACTGTGTTCATTTGTTATGGAATAGGTAAAAAAGTAACCTCGTACTTTTCTTAAATTTTAATTGATCCGTTCCATTTTTTGATTACTAGGTAGGTTAACTTTTCAACTATTTAAGTGAAATATACCCACGGTATATACCCGATACCGGGAGCCGGTTCGATCTATGTATGAAAAAACGTAATTAGAAAATCGCTGGGGGCAACCCGGCAAAAAATATTTTCAAGATGGTACTTCCGGTTATGCCGGAAGTAGGTGT